>OX578138.1:58971325-59261325 GCA_951213105.1 Amaurobius ferox | reverse complement strand
TATTCTCAAACTTTCTATTTCCTACCAATTAGAACTTGGTTATATAAAGTCAGAAAATGCAAATTAAATACTGTTTATGCTTACTTTTTAAAATTAAAATTAACTGATGAGCATTTTAAATATTCACTTTATGATTTGGTTCTTTCTCGAACAAATTTCTTAAATTTTCACCTACACCATTCACCTAATCCACTTACTAAAATTCAAACAGTTCAAAGTACCTGTGAGTGATTTACGATAAAAAGTTAACGTGGAAAAAACACATAGAAGCTACTGTCGAAAATGTACAAAAAAGATTGGCGATTTTAAAAAGATTGGCTGGGGCTCAGTGGGGTTGCAATAGAAATACATTAAATACTACTTATAATATGTATATTAAACCAGTGTTTACTTACTGTTGTGCACCCTTAATTACAGCTACCGGCACTAACTTGAAAATTTTGGAGATGTGTCAAAACAGGGCGCTCAGGCTCATTTCAAGTGCGGTAAAGTCCACTCCGGTCATTGCCATGCAAATTTTAACAGATAACAAACCGTTAGAAGAAGTATTCCGAGAAAAAGCACTTTGCCTTTTTGAAAAACTTATACGTCTTCTTAATATTCCCTTTTGAAGAGAATATGATAATAGTACACCTAGAGTGTTAAAACTCAAAAGGGATTCTTACAAACTGTCTTGAAACACAGAGAGGACTTGGATCTTCCTGATTGCCCTGAAGTTCTTGTTCGGCCAACTAGGCCTTTTAAAAGAAACGTAATTAGAAGTAACCTTAAATTGAGTACTTATGTTAAGAAATCTCAGGCTAGTGAGGAAGAATTGAAAGCATATGCATTGGAAACTATTAACACGAGATACCCAAGACCTGAGTGGTATCATGTGTATACTGACGGATCACGTCTTTTAATCGAAAATAATGCAGGAGCTGGAGTGTTTTCGGAGGATTTCTCTTTCTACATTACCTTGGGACCGAATACTACTCATTTTGATGGCGAAGTGCAGGCAATTGTAACTGCCACAGAACAAATATTGGTGAGAAACAGTGATACTAAGAATGTGGTTATATTTTCTGATTCTGTTTCCGCTATTCAGGCAATTTCGAAGTACGGAACTCCGTTTTCTGCTACTATTGAAAAATGTAGAAATGATCTGGAGACCCTGGGGGAGCGGGGTACTGAAGTTGTACTACAGTAGATCCCATCCCATTGTAATATCTACGGAAATCAAATGGCTGACTTTTTGGCAAAAAGGGGGACAAAAATTGTTCAACTTTGTCAACGTCAAATTCCAGCTTGCTCGGCAACTAGATTAATTAAAAATAAATTAAACTCTTTGTATAAATCACACGTGACGGAGGAAATTAGGGACAAAAGTTGGAGGGACTCGATGCATAACATCCCTGACAGTCCTCGAAACATTATGGTACCGGCTTTTGGACTTCTAATTGGACACGATTGTTTGGCTAAGCACCTACACCGTATAGGTATTTTTAGTAGTCCAAATTGTGTCTTGTGCAAACAAATAAGTGACATGGACGGAGATCTTCTTCGGGAGTGTACGGCCATTTCTGGGGAGAACATCTATGATCGATATTGGAGAGCTCGTTCCCTTATGATGCTGATGGACTCTTGTTAATTCGTTACTTGTTCTTGTTATTTTTGTTCCTGTTGTGTTTCTGTTTTCTCTTTTTGTTGTGCTCTGCTCTGGCTTCATGCGTCACTGCGTGACACATGGGGGGCCTATAGATTTGTATCTATGTGCCTTTGCATTAATAAAAAAAACTTACTAAAATTGCTTACTGTGTAATTTCTTTTAAGCACCCAATTCTTAATTCTCTTAACTTTAATAATTTATTTGCAAAACATCAGCACTTGTTACCTGTAAATGATATCAAAATACAAAAATCTTTCAAATATAATTTACCAATTGGAAGAACTATTTACAATTGCAATGAAGTTTCCAGGTCATTAAACTCCGATAATCTTACATCATGTGTATGCAGCGATAAGAATCTTACACCTTATGTCAACTTATCTCATGGACATATTATTACTGGGGTTCTCAGTATAGTTCAGGATAATATACTTAGGGATATTATGAATAAAGGGTCTAAATTTCGCATTCCATTCTGCCATCACCCCAAACTTCTTCTTCAGTATCTTATGATTTTGATAAATCCATATACCAACAGGCTTGTTCACATTCCATTCCTGTTGAAGCATTCCATCTATGGAAGTATACTACCTTACATCTTCTTAAAAATGTTATTATAAATATTAAATTTACGAGGCCTAGTTATTCTTATAAACAACTCCTTTCTGCTATTAAAGAACTGCAACAACATTTTGTCATAACTTATGTAGATAAAGCTTCTAATAATTATGCCATTATTTGTAAAAAATATTATGTTTCTCTGTTACAGAATTACTTAAAAAATAATCATATTTTTAAACCCATTAATAATCAGTCTATCAAACTCAAAATATTAATTGTTATCAAAATATTAAATATTGATTGTAAGTTTTATAAATTTCCATATGTTACTTTGGTTCCTAAATTCCACAAATCCCCTCTCATTTTTAGAACGGTCACTTGTGGACATAATACCTTTATCACTACAGCTAGTTAGTACTTGCTAAACTGTTTAAATAGAATTAATGAATCTCTTAAATTTAAGAATTCAAGCTATTTCATATTGAACAATAGTTTTGATTTAGTTAATCACCTTAGCAAGCTTCCACATATTCTTGGTTTCCATACCTTTGATTTTAAAGACCTATTTAATAATATTGATATTAAATATTTATATAAAGTTATTATTTCTCTTTATCATGATTATCAATCTTCCAATAATGTTCCATTTAATGTCAAAAACTTTTCTATGCTATTGCACTTAGTGTTATACAACAATTATATTATCCAAAATGATAGCATATATTTGCAAACATTTGGTGTACCTCAAGAGGGCTGTAGTAGTAGTATTCTGGCTAACTTATATCTCTATTATTATGAACGTCATTTCAACTCTAATTCATTTATTATATATCGATATGTTGACGACTTAATTTGTATTATCATTGATGATTCCTTTCCCATTAATATTGATTTTTACCCCTCTAACCTATAATCAATCCCTTATGAGTCTAGTGTTAGTCAAACTGTAAATTATTTAGACCTAAATTTAGATACCTTCAATAATCATCTTATAACCAATCTATATGATAAAAAAGATTCTTATAACTTCACTATTATTAAGCAGCAATCATATCGATCTTGTAATTCTATTCAATTGTTTAGAAACATCATTTTAAACCAGCTCTTTCGAATACATCGACTTTCTGATCCTCAGTTTCACTTACTCCACATCAATAATCTTAAACGCATTTGTCAAAATTACCACCATCCGGAAGTATTTGTAAATAATATTATTAATAATTTCAAATGCATTCCACCACGTAATAATTTTTCAAATGCATTATTTATCCTTGATTGCATAACTCTTTTTTGTGAATTTCACCCGTTCTTATCCCCTACTTACCACTAGGCCTGAGTCTGATACTGCTTACTATTTTTGAAAGACTACTTTCCACTTGCCCTGAATCCTATACTGCTTACTATTTTTGAAAGTCTTCATACACATTATTTTTCGTTCAAGTGTATTCATTTCGGTGTCCACTCGCTTTGACGAAGAGATGTAAAATGCTCTGTCGAATGCCCTGCAATGTAGTAATGTCGAATGTAACCTCCCACGTGGTGGCTCTGCCTGTGAGTTAATATTTTTGTTTTTTATATTTCTGGTTTATAATTCACTTGGTTTTTATTATTTGTCCTTCCACTAGCCAGTAGACAGTTCCAATGGTGTCCATAGGTAAATACTATCGCCATTGTCAGACACTGGCTATTCTATCGGTTTTAATTCGAATTGTATAGCTGTTCTGACGAGAATGCAATTTCGAACTAACCGCCGTTTTTTGTGTAGTTTCAGTTGTTTTTTCTCCATGTCTTGATCTTTAATATTGAGCTATTTATTATTGTCTTTTCTCATTTTTGCCGTATTTGCTTTTTATTTTATATATATTTATATATATATATATATACATTTTTAATTATTATTTTTGTATACTAATCTTCCCCTCATACCCTTTCCATTATAGTGATAAGTTACCTTGTATTTTTATCCTTAGTCATGGTTTATAGTTACTTATTTGTAACAGATATGGTAGAAATTGTTTTTTTGTACTTACCATAGTTTATGCATATATATATATATATATATATATATATATATATATATATATATATATATATTTGTTCGGAAAAGAATCTAACTATTGTCTTTTGAATAGTAATGCGTTCATTATTTACCTTGTTTAATGCATGGAGGTGTACAGATAAAGCCATCTCCATGATTTAAAAACTTCAAAACTTTTTATTTACTTTGTAAAATTATATTGTTTTCTTCATGAAGTTATAAAATTACATCATTTAATGCATGAGAAGATAAAATGATGATAGGCTGTTTTATATAAAGTTATACTCTTGACGAATGGCAACAGGTTAAACAAATATCTTAAAATACTATTTTTATGACCTCTCTAAAACCACAGTGTCGGTATGTCAGAGCACCAAGTGCAATCCCAAAGGCTGAAAAAATTCTTACATGCTAATTTGACCATTTTTTGTGTTTACAATCTCAGGCCGAAGACGTTGAAACAGCATAATGCATGCCCATGACGCATGACACTTTAATGCCTGAAGAAATAAAAGGAAAGCAGTATTCAGCTTATGGAGTTAGATATGAGATCACTTTCCATGATTCATCTGAATAGGAAAATTAATATTGAGAGGTCATCCTAATTTAAAAATTCAGAATATGAATATTTAAACCATAAAGTTAGAGATATCTTCAAATTCAATTTATAAACAATGTAATTAATGCAAACTTGGTTTGTAGATAGATTAAATGGAGCTACACGTATGACCTATAAAGCTAGAGAGAAAGTTAGTCCCATTTCTTGCATGTTGACAAATTTAAAACTTGAGATAGAATGTTTGCGGTATTAAACTTGATAAATTGGTTTGTTAGAAGGTCTAGGGGAGTGTAAATTAATTGCGTTATGTTAAGGGTTGGTATAGTATGTATGTTTTAATATTGTGTCGTATAAGAATCGAAACCAAGGGAGAGATCTTAGCATTTCAAATATTCAAATTAGGGATAACGGTGCAAAAGATTGATAAAAAACTCAAAACAACTTTGCTGAATTATCAAGCACTTCCACTCGAGTCAGAATCACGGTTTTGCTCTCACTCGATGCGTTTCAACTTCCAAATTAACGAATAAATTGAAAATTTGGAAAATACGAATTAGGGGTGGCGATACAATGGGTGCAAAAGATTTGTCACAAAACTTACACCCCTTTGCCTATCAAATACAATAATACTCAATTTGATACCCTTTCGATGCCAACAATTAAAACTGGTCCTCAACAATTATGCATATGTCACATTTAATGACCACAATTCATTCAAAACGCACGAAACGTTATATACTATCATCATTGATACTTAAACTATCACTGTTTTCCATGGGGGGAAATGCTAAGAAAATTTTTAAATCAGAAAAATTTAAGTTTTCTAATTCTTAAGTTCTAATCAATTTATCGCTAATTTAGCGACATTTAGTGACTTTACGAAGGCTCGAGAACTTCCCAACTTGAAAAAAGAAACTTTACTTTTGCAAATTATTTTAAAACTAGAACTCAAGTTTAAAATTAGTAAAATTTTTACAAAAAAAAAATTAACAGAGTAATTTGAGCAGAAAAAGCTAATAAAAAAGAGTTCTTGCATTTTGATGATGATTATGACTTCAGTAGACCTAAACAATATTGAACATAAATGTATGAGAAAGTCAAGTGGAGATTCAAACTCTACACTTAGACGCTCATAGAGGAAGGCAAGAGAGGCAGCACCCCATGGACGTCTAAGGTCAGAAAGCCAGATATCAAACTAGCAGATGTTGTACTACGTCTTATCCTTGAATATTCACTCTCTGAAAAAAGTTCTATAGGCGCCCTTGCTTCCAGACATTTCCAGATATTTATAATTATACTGTTGGAAACAATCCTAGTTCTTCTAATGAATCTAAAATCTTCAATAAAATTTATCAAATATAAAGTGAAAATTATAAACTGTGAATGTAAGCAACCGCAAAATTTTTATTTTTTCTCGCGCCATTTTCATTATGAGTAAAACGATCGCTGCGTTCGACTGATTACGAGAAAGATCACACACCACAGGCATTAATGTCGAGGAAAACATCATCATTCCTATTTCCCTCCAAATGACAAGTGCGTTAATGATGATGATGCACCTTTGCAAATGCATACCTCGCTATCATGTCACTTTTTTTTAAAAAAAAATTCTGATAACGATAAAGATTCTGAAAAAAAAAATCTCATTTGACAAATGATTTTACACGAACCGAATTCTATGTTTTCACCTGACATAAAAATCCAATGATTGAAATCTTCGATTTTTAACGTCACAAGATGTAATGCAGTCTCATTACCTTTGATAGAGTATAGTTCTTGTAATTCCCCTGCTTTAGTCTTCAACGTGTCGGTAACGATGTTTGTGCATGTTAAGGGCATCAAATGATGGGCAAAAAATGATGCGATTAAATTGTGACTTTAGCTTGTAAATTCTATAGCTACTGAGATTTATTTACGTGACATGGTAAGTTTCTCATTAATAATAATGAATCTGCTCTATAAGTAATTTAAAAAACCAAATTTTTCATTAGACGTGTCCCGTATAATCGTTTCAATGGAATCGGGGTTTGGTTTTCAGAAAGAAGCGATTAAAATATCATCACAAAATAAAAAATCTGATGTGGGCAACACATGACTTTCCTTATATAATGCAATGAATTTACTACTTTTACAGTAAAAAAATAGATTACTTTTATAGTAGATATTTATATTCTTTCCACGATATTGAATCTTCGTCAATAACTCGTCATTTTCATTGATTTAGAGTCATTTTTATCCATTTGGCGAGTTTTTCGTTAATTTAGCAACATTAAAAAAGTCGCCAAATTGGCGACATTCCACCAAATTTGCCGGCAAAATTTCACAAAGCGTTATGGACGGAGAAATGAGTTATTCTTACAGCAGATAAATGACTATTGGCGTTCAAATACAAAAGTATTACTCAAAGTATCTTTTTTCATGAATGGAACGAATTAGATCCACGAGAATGATGTCACCAAATTTATCGCATGGTATTACATATGAAAAGTGAACATGTTTCTTAACAGTTAATATTTTTTTTAATTTATGAGATGTTTTGATAAATTTATTTGAAAAATGTGCAATATCTCGACAACGGTTCATGCTAGCGTTCTAAAATTTATGTCAATCGTTTTCTAAGGAAAAATTACATAAGAAATGTCTATTTGCGTAACTTTATTAGAGGTTTCGATTTTTTGACGATTTTTTCAAAATTTCACTCGGAAATTTAGGGGGGGGTCTGAACATTCGATTACGTATACACACAATAGGCTTCCAGTGTTTACGGATTGTAATTTTTGTACCAAATTTCGTTCGAATCGGTCCATTCGTTCATCAGTTATCGTCTCCACAGACTCACTGACACACACACACACACAGAGAGAGAGAGAGAGAGAGAGAGAGAGAGAGAGAGAGTGAGAGATCACTTCAAAAATGTTAGATTCGTGATCAGGGTTGTTTGAAACGTGCTTTCCCGTCGAAAACTCGAATTCGAATTTTCGACCCCGTCACAATACTTTCCTTATACATTATTGTATATAAGGCAATATAGCATTCATTTTTTTCCGCTGTGTTAAGATCGTTTAAATTTATATTTAATTCAGTATCCGCCAAAATAACCCCTTTATTGTGTATTATCTGTGTATCTAAATTCTGTGCCTATGCAATTCCAATATTTTTTATTTTAAATGATCACTAAACTTTGATTATTTCTACAACGAAGCCTAATTTTAACTCATGCAGAATGTAAACAAATTAAGCGGTTGTAAGGTGGGTTGTATACGAATTGCTGAATATTTTTCACCCAAACTTAATTAGCTCTGAAGTCTGAAATACAATTGATATGAATGAAATATTCATTGATTTTACTCAAAGAGGTGGACGATTTATATTTCGTTGACGGCATTTGAATGAAGTTCATTTTATATAACTGGCATTATTTCGATAAAGGTTTAAGTTTTCAAGTATAATAAATTACTGTAGTACTGTGATAATTTAAAAAATATCAGCGCTGAATGTATCCCATTTTAGAGACGTTTAAATAAAATTGCATTGCAGTTGGAAAGTATTTCTTAATCAATGCTTGATGAATGATTGATCTTACTTGATCTTACTTTAGTTGATAAGTGTTTATAACTGAAGTGTCCATATGAAATGTTCATTCTGTCTGTCTGTCTGTCTGTCTGTCTGTTCGTTCGCACGATAACTGCCGAAAAATGACTTTATCAAAATGAAATTTTAGTATGTTGTTGAGACGGTCTGTGCGACATATGGGAATGTAAATTAATAATATCACCCAATTAGTTTTGGATTGAAACCGAGTTGAAAAAATGAAATACATTGAACCCTATAGGACCTATTTTTTCAAACATTTTTTAAGCAAAGTTAAAATTCCCAAATTGCTTCGATAATTTTAAAAAATATTCAAATTATCCCATAGAATATATAAAAATTTTTTAACAAAATATGTTCGGTAGTTTTTTAAATAAAAATTAAAATAATGAGTACACCCATATTATATGGAGAGATCACGTGACCCACTTCAAAATAAAATATAGCATCCATCTTTTTTCCTGTCTAAAAATCGAGAATTTTAAAGTTCTTCTAAATTCAAATTTTGTGTTGAATCCGTCCTAAAATCGCTTTTCTTTTGCGTATTTTCTGTGCATCTATATTCTGTGCCAATATAATTACAATATATTTGAGTTTAAATGATCATCAAACTTTGATTATTTCTACAACGAAGCCTAATTTTAATGGATTCAAAATGTAAACAAATGATTGTAAGATAAGTTGTATAAGAATTGCTGAATTTTTTCACGCCAAGTTATTTAGCTTTGGAGTCGGGGATAAACGTGTAATATTCATTACTTATACATAGAGAGCCAGACGATTTATATTTCGATGACGTTATTTGAATAAAGTTCAATTTTTTTCAATGAAGTTTCAGGTTTTCAAATATAATAAATCACTGTAGTACTGTGATAATTCAAAATAAATCAGCGCTGAATATATCGCATTTTAGAGATATTTAAGTAAAATTGCATTACAGTTGAAAAGTGTTTCGTAATCCATGTTTTATGCATGGTTGATCTTTCTTGTTATTTCTAATTGCATAATTTTTGCACACATTATCATTAGTAATGAAATGCACTTACACACCCGATTTTAAGAATATAACTGTAGGATAGATAGCTAAAATTTTCTATGTTTTCCTCTAATCCGTCCTTTATCAAGAGCTGCTGGAAAATGGAATTTTTTCACGCCAAGTTATTTAGCTTTGGAGTCGGAGATAAAAGTGTATAAATGAAATATTCACTACTTTCGTATAGAGAGCTTGACGATTTATATATGAATAAAGCTCATTTTTTTCGATGAAGTTTCAAGTTTTCAAATATAATAAGTTATTGTAGTACTGTGATGATTTAAAACATATCAGCAGTGAATGTATCGCAATTTAAAGATGTTTAAATAAAATTGCATTTCAGTTGGAAAGTATTTCTGTGAGACCAGATTTAACGGAGACAGTTTAATTTCAAGATTTATGATGTCTGTAATGTCAGACAATGGCATCAGTCTGAATGACACCAGTTTTACAGCTGCCATGACCCGAGAAGTCAATAGGCCATATAAGGAGGAGGCTAAAGTGAAGCCACAAGATTGGCTAAAAATGTTAACCAATATGGAAGATGTCTGGTCGCATTGCCCTGATGTCGTCCAATGGTAGTCGAAGAGGCGTATCAGACCTCAGGCAAAAAGAGGTGGCAACATGTAGAACGTACCAGAAGTAATACCAGATAGAATTCACACGCACACTTGAGTAACAGCGCGAGATAGATTTTAGTATGCGATCCAGAAAGACCAAAACTAGATATCTTGAGCGCAATGCTCTTGAGTATAACTTCAACGACAGAGATGCAGAGGTGATGAGATCAGATTCAGTTATGTGGGAGATCAGTAAGAGATTGAGAGTAATGTGGTGAGAGATGCCTAACAGTGTGCCGTCGTAATGGAAGCAAAGGTGGCTGTGTGTCAAAGCACAAAGACGAAATTGGAGGTATGTGTACATATCAATAATTGAATTAGGTCATATCCCACTTCATAAATAATTACGTGGTCTCACATGTCCAATCTCCTCCGCAAATAATATGATAACTGTTATAATCAATTTAATAATTAACCAAATGTTCGTAATAAATAATGTTATTTTAAAGTTAAAAATGGTGCAGTTGATTATGAATAATATTATGTAAATAAAATATTTTATTCCAGGACTCGCACTAAAGAGATAATATGGTGGGTTTTAATGCGGCACAACGCAAGTGTTTTACGAAGTACGATCAACGGCCATGTTTAAGAGTTTAATTTAAGGTATGCTTTGCATTCTTCTTTGAGTTTCTTCACTGCCTCGTGCCGCAAAATCTATAGCATACAAATATATGGCATTTGATACATTTACAGAGAAATAGTAGGAGAACACGCTGAAATAAACCGTTTTTAGATTTAAACTTTAGTTTTGCGTAAATCTGCTCGCGAAGCGAGTTCAGCGAGCGCCTGCGAGGAGGAAGGCGAATCCTCTCGACTCGGGAAGCTAGTTCCGAAGAGTGGCGAAACGTAGCGAGCAGGGGGGGGGGGTGGCGAAGCCCCATAATAAGCTATATAAAATTGCACCTTTATTCGAGAACCAAATATGTGACAAAAAAGAGCAATCGATTTTAAATCACTATTTGTGATAACTTTTATTCATAAAAAATAAATATTAAAATAAAAAAAATTTAACTTTAGAATCTGTAACAATGTATTTTATAGCGAGTTACTAGTTGGCGCGTGCACCATTATATACACCATTATTACAATGGAACGAAAAATTGCAAAATGGCCCCATAATGGCATTGATCGATTATTTTGGAATCGAATATTTTTCGCCAATACAGTTTTTAATCCTTTTTACAGACTTGTGCTCAAATTTGAGCTACCACTGGCAGTTCAACAGATTTTAATGTGGATCCTTCGGTCTTTATATATAGATGTTGTAAATTTTATATCAGCGGAATAGATGTTTTAAATTTTATATAACCGAACAGCTGAGGTCCACCTTTATCTGCAATGGAGCTTGAAATTAAGTATTAAAAAATTGCCAAAAATTATTTACAAACATCCATATAAAACCAACTAAACATTACTGTGAGACCAGAAATTGTTCTCACATGAGACATTTTTATTTGATTATTTATGGTGGCCAGAACGGCAAAGAAAGCTCTAGTCTGGCTGGCGCCGGGGTTTACGACAACGTGAACTTTAAGGTCATAATACTATAAATTTAGGTGTGACAGGCCAGAGGGGCTGAGAGGGGCCTTGATAAATGTGTAGTGATGTCATTGGGTTCAGAGGAACCAATGAGCGCCCAGGGGAAGAAGGGCGGAGCTACCCCTCCCCCCCCCCCCCGCCGAAGGAGCCACAGCTCAGTCATATACGAAGAGAGAAGAGCAGACGAAAGACAACGAGTAGCAGTTATGGACGAAAAGAGTGCAGTTGTAGACGAAATCAGATGCAGCATATAAATCCAACAGATATGTAGAGTGTTCCGTAGAGGTGATCTGTGCGAGTGCATTATAAGTACGAGATGCGAGCCACACACCACAGAGTTGCGGCAGTACTTTCAGCAATAAGACTGATGCAAGCCTCAAAATGATGATAAGCCCAAGATTAAACTTGAAGGTATGTGCTCATAATAACAGGTCCTAGACAACAACGGTAAAACTAATATTTCTGGTCGCATATCTCCCCTTGCTAAAATAATTAAATGAAAATTGATAATAATTGAAAATTGATATTTATGAAAATTGGTGTTATTGATAAATTGATGTTGTTAATAAATTATATTGCTTAAGTTTAAATAGTTTAATCTTTTTATATTAATTAATAATGCTTTTCAGGACTTACACAAAAGGTAAAATTAATTGGAGGGTTTATTGCGGCACAATAACGAGCAATGTACGTTTTAATGTTAATTCCACTATATATGAATTTACGGCAATGCTAATGTGATTTAAAATAATGAATTTAATATTTAAAAATGTACTTTAGATTTCTACGTCCCACATTTTTTTTAGCAAGGGGAGATATGCGACCAGAAATATAAGTTTTACCGTTGTTGTCTAGGACCTGTTATTATGAGCACATACCTTCAAGTTTAATCTTGGGCTTATCATCATTTTGAGGCTTGCATCAGTCTTATTGCTGAAAGTACTGCCACAACTCTGTGGTATGTGGCTCGCATCTCGTACTTATAATGCACTCGCACATAGATCACCTCTACGGAGCACTCTACAAATCTGTTGGATTTATATGCTGCATCTGATTTCGTCTACAACTGCACTCTTTTCGCCCATAACTGCTACTCATTGTCTTTCGTCCGCTCTTCTCTCTTCGTATATGACTGAGCTGTGGTTCCTTCGGCGGGGGGGGGAGGGAGGGGTAGCTCCGCCCTTCTTCCCCTTGGCGCTCATTGGTTCCTCTGAACCCAATGGCATCACTACACATTTATCAAGGCCCCTCTCAGTCCCTCTGGCCTGGCACACCTAAATTTATAGTATTATGACCTTAAAGTTCACGTTGTCGTAAACCCCGGCGCCAGCCAGACTAAAGCTTTCTTTGCCGTTCTGGCCACCAAAAATAATCAAATAAAAATGTCTCATGTGAGAACAATTTCTGGCCTCACAATTACATTCTATGCTTTATTTAAAATATTATTTCTGCAGTAAGCTTATAAATATACATATACATGCATCTACCAGTTCAAGAAGCAACGTGCTTAGCCATCGAATATGCAGCTTTCTTATATCTGCCTCAAATTGCTTATGCTAATTATAATATCGCATTCATGAAATTGATAGAATCGAACAGCTGCAATTAAGTTATAAATTCCCCATTGTCAATAATAATTCTATCACATTATTGGCAAAATAATAACCGTTGTAATCATCACCGTTACAGTTAAAAAATACTCATTGAAATACTCTCAATATACATTTTACTTTGTATATCGATTCGATTAATGAAAGTTCGCTGCTAAATTCGATACTTAAGTTTCCGCCGTTATTTGTCAAGAGTAGTTTTCCAATAAACAGCACTAAATGCAATTAAATGCACTGTTGAAACATGGAAAAATCGGCAATTATCATTGTAAAAGCGCCCACGAACAAGACATACGTGGGAAAAGATAAATTATTGTAAATGTAATTGTAAATTGCAAAGTTTATAGGGTTAAGTTTTCTGAGATGTATGTAAAATAAAATTAATCTTAAAATAGATTACTGGTAATGAATTAATTTTGAAAACAAAACTTCAGTTACTATTCATAAAATATTATAAACCTCTGACATAAATGCAGATCTATAAATATATATTTGCTTTTGTATATGTTTATCTATAAAGATATATTTGTTTATGTATATGTTTATCTATAAAGATATATGCATGTTCATCTGTTGCGTGTGTAGCGGAAAATCCAATTTACGGATAGCCACTAAATTCGGTACAGATGTACCTCAGGTTCTTCGAAGATGAACCTCGGAGAAATTATTTTCATTTCATAGTAATTTAAACTCTTATCAATTCCGAAACTTTAAAGCCGAAACTCGGTGATTTTATTTTACCATTTTCTAATCAAATTTATCGCCACTCAAAGAAACAAACAGTCTCAGACAATCTGCGCGACAGTAGAAACAAGTGATTTTTTATTAGCCTAAGTAGTGGTCTTCATCCCGTGACCCGCGGGCCGCATGAAGCCCGACGCCTGTTATGTGCGGCCCACCAATGAACTTCTAAGAAAAAATTATCTTTCCTTTTGTATAAAAAGAGGCTTACATATTACACAGTAGAGTCACATTATTGTTAACCATCAGCTAATATCTAAATGCGGGCCTTTTCTGTCAATTCACCTTCGTTAGCATAGGTGCAGTGACCATCCATCTGCTTCGAGAACCACACGTGGCAGAGTTGGCTGAAATATCGTCTGAGACACGCTTCCGGTAGCCCCCTGGCTCATTCGACCAGTGAGTTGCTCCAATGTAGCGCAGTGATCGGCCCACACGAACCTTCGGAGCCGACCACATCAATGGCGCGTGATGCTCCACAGTTTCCAAATCGCTTATTCGCAATAGTGCCATTTCTCCATTGACGATACACTTTAACCACAGCAGCACGAGAACAGTTCACATATTGCGCTGTTTCGGAAATACTGCCACCCTGGGCCCGAAACCTGATAGTCATCCCTTTTTCCAAATCTGGTACATCACTCCTTTTAGCCATGACAGCAACGAGTTATATGTTTTCAGATTGCCTGCACCCCACCTTAAGTACCCACCAAGCCAGCTCACGACACGTGCCTTTTTACTTTCCTTACATACATAATGTATAAGGAAAGTATTGTGACGGGGTCGAAAATTCGAATTCGAGTTTTCGACGGGAGAGCACGTTTCAAGCATCCCTGATCACGAATCAAACATTTTTGAAGTGATGTCTGTGTGTGTGTGTGTGTGTGTGTGTGTGAAAGTATGTGTGTGTGTGTGTGTGTCAGTGAGTCTGTGGAGACGATAACTGACGAACGAATATACCGATTCGAACCAAATTTGGTACAAAAATCACAATCCGTAAACACTGGAAGCCTATTGTTTTTATACGCAATCGAATGTTCAGAACCCACCTAAATTTTCGAATGAAATTTTGAAAAAATCGTCAAAAAATTAAAACCGCTAATAAAGTTACGCAAATAGACATTTCTTATGTAATTTTTCATTAGAAAACGATTGACATGAATTTTAGAACGCTAACGTGAACCGTTCTCGAGATATTGTACATTTTTTTAAAAAATTATCAAAAAGTCATATAAAATAAAAAGAAAAATATTTCCTATTGAGAAACATGTTTACTTTTCATATGTAATACCATGCGATAAATTGAGTGACATCCTTCTCGTGGATCTAGCTCGTTCCATTCTTGAAAAAAGATACTTTGAATAATACTTTTGTATTTGAACGCCAATAGTCATTTATCTGCTTTAAGAAAAACTTATTTCTTAGTGCATAACGCTTGGCGAGATTTTGGCGACGAATTTGGCGGAATGTCGCCAACTTGGCGACTTTTTTGAAATGTTGCCAAATTAACGAAAATCTCGCCAAATGGATAAAAATGACGCTAAATCGATGAAAATGACGACTAATTGTCGAAAATTCAATATCTTGGAAAGAATATTAGTATCTACTACAAGAAAATCCTATTTTTTTACTGTAAAAGTAGTAAATTCATTACATTATATAAGGAAAGTCATGTGTTGCCCACATCAGATTTTTTCATTTGCTACGCACTGTTGACGTCAAAAGTAGGAGGTGGTTACAATAAGTTGACTCGACCCTGTATGTCTACATTTTAAATCTTTGGAAAAAAAAACATTTTTATAGTTTTCTCAAAGCAGTTTTATATGCTACTTATCAGAGATTTTGAGTAACAGGAATATCCATAATAGAATTTATAAAATACTGGTACATCAACAATTGATATTCCTCAAATCCCCAGGTTTATCCAACATGATACGACTATATATGCAGTAAAATACATAATTCAGTGACGACTTCTTTGTTTTCATTGAAGAATTGCACACGTGGAGTTAGAAAGGAAATAAAACTCCTGTGGATGAAACGCTTGAAAGTGCCACAATGCTTTGAGAATTATATCTAGATGCCGTTAGTGTTAGTAAAGAAGCTGCTATTGTTAGTTGACACAATAGAAAGGCGTAGTACTTAGTATATGTATTTCTGATTATTTTTTAATTAAACGTTCCCTAATTATGAGTAAAATTAACCAGTATTTTTTCATAGTTGTGGACATGGAGGTAAGGAGTTAAAACTCAATATTAAGAAAACGCCAATATCGTTGGAGACAATAATTCAAGTGGCGCTGGGATAAGTTAAGTAGCTCTGCATTGTACGCATTTTTAAGATGAAAGACCTGAAATATTTATTTAAACTGTCAGTTTTGTAAAAATAAATTATTAGCTCAATACAAAGTAGAACTGAAACAATAAAGAGTATTTCTACGCATTCAAAATTATTTTACATTTCAATTTTTTTTATCTCTCTATATTCTGTATTCTATCTTACAACAATGAAAAAATCTGATGTGGGCAGCACTTGACTTTCCTTATGAAATACAATGAATTTTCTACTCTTATAGTAAAAAACAGGTTATTCTTATAGTAGAATAACCTGTAGTACTTATATTCTTTCCAAGATATTGAATTTTCATCAATTAGTCGACATTTTTATCCATTTGCCGAGATTTTCGTTAATTTGGTAACATTTGAAAAAGTCGCCAAGTTGGCGATATTCCGCCAAATTTTTCGCCAAAATCTCGCCAAGCGTTATGGATGGAAAAATAAGTTATAGCAGATAAATGACTATTGGCGTTCAAATACAAAAGTATTTCTCAATGTATCTTTTCTCATGAATGAAACGAGCTAGATCCACGAGAATGGTGTCACCCAATTTATCGTATGATATTACATATGAAAAGTGAGCATGTTTCTCAACAGTTAATATATTTATTTTAATTTATGGGATGTTTTGATAAATTTATTTGAAAAATGTGCAATATCTCGAGAACGGTTCATGCTAGCGTTCTAAAGTTTATGTCAATCGTTTTTTAAGGGAAAATTACATAAGAAATGTCTATTTGTGTAACTTTATTAAAGGTTTTGATTTTTTGACTATTTTTTCAAAATTTCACTCGAAAATTTAGGTGGGTTCTGAACATTCGATTGCGTTTAAAAGTAATTGGCTTCCTGTATTTACGGATTGTGATTTTTGTACCAAATATCATTCGAATTGCTCCATCCGTTCGTTAGATATCGTCTCCACAGACTCACACACACACACACACACACACACACACACACACATACACACACACACACACACATACTTTCACACTCACGCACACACACACACACACACACTCACAGACATCACCTCAAAAATGTTCGATTCGTGATAAGGGATGCTTGAAACGTGCTCTCCCGTCGAAAACTCGAATTTGAATTTTCGACCCCGTCACAATACTTTCCTTATACATTATGTATATAAGGAAAGTAAAAATGCTGGTTCATTATACTCATAATAAGGGAACACTTAATTTAAAAATAATAAGAAATACATATACTAAGTAGTACACCGTTCTGTTGTGTCAACTAACAATAGCAGCTATTTTACTAACACTAGAGACATCTAGATATAATTCTCAAAGCATCGTGGCACTTTCAAGAGTTTCAGGAGTTTTATCTCCTTCTTTCTAACTCCATAGTTGTAGGATAAAGTGCTGAATATAGAAAGATAAAAATAAATTAAAAGGTAAAATAATTTTGAATACATAGGAATATTCTTTATTGTTTCAGTTCTACTTTGAATTGCGTTAATAATTTATTTTTACAAAATTGGCAATTTAAATAAATATTTTGGGTCTTTCGCCATAGAAATGCATACAATGCAGGGCTACTTATCACATCACAGAACCACCTTAATTATTGTCTTAAACGATATTGACGTTTTCTTAATATGAAGTTTTAATCCCTTACTTTTACCTCTATGGTTATACAACTTTTGTTATCCGGGTGGAAAGTAGATGTCTTACGCAATCACAGATATCTTAATAGTGCTAATAGTTGTATGTCTAAATTCCGATAGGAAAGTGTGTCTAATTTACATAGCATGTAAAAAAACATAGGAAAGTTTACACACGCAGTTTGGAATAGCGTCTGAGAAGATGAACCAATCAAGATCTAGAATCCCCACCAGTATATCAGTTATAGTGTGAGCATTGTAACAGCTTGTCCATATGTCCAGTATCGCCAACAGAATTTTCGGGGCCTTGTGCACAGTGTATGCCGCCAGACCATTAGAATTGAAGGACTAATTAATAATCGAATATTCTACATTCAACAAAAAATTGTAACACTACTCTTGTTCTTCTTGGACCCAGACCGTCCGACCTACCAGAAAGGTGTAAGGTAACTGTTGGGACGGCCGGGAAGAGCCACCCAATTTAGATCGAAACCCAGTAGGGCAGACATCTATAGGGACAGTACTCTTCTTTCCTTACCACCAACCTCTCGGAAGGACTTAATGACCCACATATTTAACGCGCCGGCACTCCGCGTGAATACAGGGATAGTTTAGGCAGACCCTGGAATCGAACTCGGGTAGCCTTAATGCAATCTCCGTGCTCTAACCACTGGACTATCCCTCATTCTCGCTCTCTCTTTTCTTTTTCTCATTCTCTTTACTCTTTTTCTCTTTCTTCTCTCTATCTTTCTCTCTTCTTTTTTCTCTCTTCTTTTTTCTCTCTTCTTTTTTCTCTCTTCTTTTTTCTCTCTTCTTTTTTCTCTCTTCTTTTTTCTCTCTTCCTCTTTTTTCTCTCTTCTTTTCTCCCATCTTTCTCTCTTTTTTTTTCTTTCTCTCTTCTTTTTTCTCTTTCTCTCTTCCTTTTTCTCATTCTTCTCTCTCTCTCTTTCTCTCACTCCTTCTCTCTTCCCTCTTTACTTTGCTTATTTTACTTTCATACTCTCTCTCTCTCTTCTCACTTCTATTTTTCTCTTTCTTCTCTCTTCTCCCTTCTATTTCTCTCTTTCTTCTCTCTTCTCCCTTCTATTTCTCTCTTTCTTCTCTCTTCTCCCTTCTATTTCTCTCTTTCTTCTCTCTTCTCACTTCTATTTCTCTCTTTCTTCTCTCTCTCCCTTTCTCTATTTTTATCGCATTTTTTTCCTCTTCTCGCTTTTCTTCTCGCTTCTTCTCTCTCTCTCTCTCTCTCTCTCTCTCTCTCTCTCTCTCTCTCTCTCTCTCTCTCTCTCTCTCTCTCTATTTTATTCTATCTTTTCACTATCTTCTTGGCAAGAACTTAAAAAGAAATTTACATGCCGCAATACAATTTTATTTGTAAATACATCATGTGATAATTGAAAGTAAAATTGTTAGTAATTTTCATGATTAAAACTCGAATAATTCAAATTTTGAGGTTTTCAAAGCATTATTTCTTCTAATTCATGCATTCTTCTCAGCATTATTTCTCTTAATTCTCTGAAAATTATGATAATTTTCAGAACAATACTGGTGGTCTACTACAGGGAAATGTAATAACTTTAACTGCGCCATAGATGTAAATGGTTGAGACCCAGTTGAGATGGTTGATAGAAAATGGTGCCAAATCAATGAAATTTATTGCGTTTTGAAAGAGTATATTGTAATGATGTTTCAGTAGCGTTTGTCTATCAATCCAACCGTTCCACTTGGCAATAAATTTATGTCACTTTCTTTAAATATCGCCAAATTGATAAAATGACACTAAATTAATGAAACTGACGCCTAATTGACGAAAATTGAATGTTTTGCCTTGTTCAATTTCCTTGATAATTCCTGTCGCTTTATGGGAATTAAATAATATTTTTTGTAAATTTGTTTAAAAACGAGACCGTGATGTTTTATTTTTCAGATCTGCCTGTGAAGATGATTTTGCACAACGAAAGCAAAGATTCTTGTGCATTTTTTTAGGAGAATGAAATTAAATATTTTAATAGAATGTTTTGAATAATAATGGCATTTAAAATATTATAAGAATTTGTACATAATTGTGAATTTCAAATTTCTTTATTATATATTCCTTATGAAGAACGGATATACTGCTAGTTTTATATATTAACACAAATTCACTTAACAAAGATAACTTATTCTGGCTTCAGTGTATTATTAACTTGCAATAAAGGAACATTTAAAAAATTTATAATGAAAATTAAAAAAAAAATAACTTGTGACCTGAAGTTTATAAAAAGATACATGACTTTTTTTCTATTCGATACTAATTAAGTGGATCGAAACAAATTATGGCACATATTTGCATGTTCAATATGTATATTTGCATATCGAACATATTTATTCTGATTTGACATATTTGAAGCCAATTGGGACTCGAAGTTTTGTATGACTAATGCACAAAAAGTTCATCCCAATCTATAACATCAACAATACACTCATTATTACATTAGCACTGAATTTCATTCATAAATCGGAATTTTATTCAATGGGGGGGGGGACAGTTTTAAAAATATGATGTGGGCAGCACATGACTTTCCCTGCAGATTTATATTCACGTTCTCTTTATTTTAATTACATTTAATTCACTTTAATTCAATTTTAGTTCTCATTTGATAACTGGACTTCTTTTCAAAGGTGGCGTAGAGAAAAAAAGGAAAAACTAAAATATCTCAAATATCTCGAGAACGGTTAGATCTAGTGTAATGGGGTTGGTCTTATTATTTTTTTCGTCAAAAATTACGTATTAAACAAATATTTAATGGATATATTTGAGCATACGTAGTGTTTTATTTTAGATTTTGGCGATTTTTGCGGGCCATTTTTCAAAAGAAGGCAGGTTATTTATTGTCGAATCATACCAAAATCTAATCAGCACCAGATTGTCCCACAGGTAACTCATCTACCGAATTTTGTGAAATTCGGTCCATTAGTTTTTTCGCTAGAGTGGATACAAGCTTTTGCGGGCCATTTCACAAAAAAGACGGGTTCTTTTATCCCGAATCGTATCCAAAATTAATCAACACCAGACTCGCATACAAGTGACCTACCTACCAAATTTTATAAAATTCGGTCCATTAGTTTTTTAGTTAGAGTGGATACAAAATCTTCACAGACAGACACACAGACACACACACAGACGTCACGCTAAAAATGGTTTTTTCGTATTCTAGAGGTCTTGAAACGTGTAGATCCGTCGAAAACTCGAGTTGCTATTTTCGACATAATTCCAATACTTTCCATATACATTACCATGTATTGCAGGGAAAGTAACAAAACAGCCAATTACAGGGAAGATCAAAATAACCCAAACCTTCAGTGGAAGTTCTGTATACCCGTCGCTCAAATAAATACCACAGCTGTCCATTCCGAAACCTCCCAAACAACGCTGCAATTAACTATCTTGAAACACCCGCTTATTTATTAAAAGCGTTTCGGGGTGAAATTTCATTTGCAATAATTAAATGAATTTCTAATTCTCTTATGCAATTAGTCCAGACATTATTATTGTAAATACTTTAGAGCAAATTCGGAGCGCAATGCGCTCTCAGTATCAATGGAACAATTGTTTAAAATCCAATTGGGGATATCGAGCTTAAGAACATTATAAACCGACAGTGAATGCTTTAAGTGATATATTTAAAATGACAATTCTTGATCACAATATTAAAAAATCTGATGTGGGCAACACATGACTTTCCTTACAAAATGCAATAAATTTACTACTTTTACAGTAAAAAAATAGATTTTTCTTATAGTATATATATTCTTTCGTATATATTATTCGTATATATTCTTTCCAACATATTGAATTTTCGACAATTAGTCGTCATTTTTATCCATTTGGCGAGATTTTCATTAATTTAGCAACATTTCAAAAAGTCGTCAAGTTGGCGACATTCCGCCAAATTCGTCGCCAAAATCTCGCCAAACTATATGGACGGAGAAATAAGTTATTCTTATAGCAGATAAATAACTATTGGCGTTCAAATACAAAAGTATTACTCAAAGTATCTTTTCTCATGAATGGAACGAGCTAGATCCACTAGAATGATGTCACCAAATTTATCGCATGGTATTACATATGAAAAGTGAACATATTTCTCAACAGTTAATATTTATTTTTAATTTATGGGATTTTTTGATAAATTTATTTGAAAAATGTCCAATATCTCGAGAACGGTTCATGGTAGCGTTCTAAAATTTATGTCAATCGTTTTCTAATGAAAAATTACATAAGAAATGTCTATTTGCGTAGCTTTATTAGAGGTTTTAATTTTTTGACGATTTTTTTCAAAATTTCACTTGAAAATTTAGAGGGGTTCTGAACATTCCATTGCGTATAAAAACAATAGGCTTCCAGTGTTTACAGATTGTGATTTTTGTACCAAATTTCGTTCGCATCGGTCCATTCGTTCGTCAGTTATCGTCTCCACAGACTCACTGACACACACACACACAGAGAGAGAGAGAGAGATCAGATCACCTCAAAAATGTTCGATTCGTGATCAGGGATGCTTGAAACGTGCTCTCCCGTCGAAAACTCGAATTCGAATTTTCGACCCCGTCACAATACTTTCCTTATACATTATTGTATATAAGGAAAGTAAAAAATCTGATATGGATAGCATATGACTTTCCTTATATAATGCAATGAATTTACTTCTTTCACAGGGAAAAAATGATGAAAAGATCCACGGTACAGTGATTTTAACGTTGAATTGTAAATTCGACGATTTTTCGGATGACAACATATAATACTGTTTTTAGTACCCAATTAACTTGTATTTCGCGCAACTCTAAATTAACAATTATTAATATTGATAGCATCCTCAATAAAAAATATATTCAATGTATCTCAAAATATTTTAATAATTAATTCATCAATTGGGCGTTATTTTCATTAACTTTGGCAATATTTTCGTCAATCTCTGGCGAAATATCGCCAAGATTGCAATATCCCATTAGATTATTTACCAAGTACGGCAAAGGTATCGCCAAGTGTTACAGCTAAACGGAGAGAAGTGTTTTTCTTATATACTAGAAGATATATACCCGTCATACGACGGAATGGAATTCAAAATTTGCAAATCATGACCTCCCATTTAGCGTCATTTTTATCAATTTCCGACATTTTTAACAATTTGTCAACATTTTTATCAATTTGGATGCATTTTCCTCACTTTGGCGACATCCTGCCAAACCTTTCGAGTAGTGTTACGGACGGAGAAATGATTTATTCTTATTGTCGATTATGTTCTTTTCCAGATATTGAATTTTCATCAATTAGTCGTCATTTTCATTGATTTAACGTCGATTTCATCAATTTGGCGAATTTTTGTTAATTGGGTGATATTTTCGTCAATTTGGCAACATTTAAAATGTCAGCAAGTTGGAAATATTCCGACAAAATCGTCATCAAAATTTTGCCAAATGTTATGAACGGAAAAATAGGTTATTCTTATAATAGATACTAATATATTCTTTCCAAGATATTAAATTTTCGTCAATTAGTCGTTATTTTCATTGATTTAGCATCATTTTTACTAATTTGACAGCATTTTCGTTAATTTGACAACATTTTTAAAAAGTCACCAACTTAGCGATATTTCGCCACATTTGTCGCTAAAATTTCGCCAAGTGTTATAGACGAGGAGTATGTTAAACTTATAATATGTAAATGACTATTAGCGTCCAAATAAAAATCTAGTACCCGAAGTACCTTCTCTCGTGAATGAAACGTGCTAGATCCACGAAAATGATATTAACAAATTTATCACATAATATTACATATTAAAAGTGAACATATTTTACAATAATTTTTTTAATATGATTTTTTGATAATTTTATGTGATTTTTTTATTTTCGATTGAAAGTAAGCAAAGAAGCAAAAAATCGCTCGTACCAGTGGCGTCGCCAAAGGAGGGAGGAATTTGTGGATTATAGTACCCCTGGGACCCATAAGAATCCATTTATGTTCGTAGAAATTATATTTGAAGAAATGGGAGACAAGATTTGATACTATATTTGGAGAAATGGGAAACAAGATATAAAACTATATTTGAAGAAATGGGAAACAAGATATGAAACAATATTTGGAGAAATGAGCAACAAGATATGAAACTATATTTGGAGAAATGGGAAACAAAATATGAAACTATATTTGGAGAAATGGGAAACAAGATATGAAACTATATTTGGAGAATTTGGAGACAAGATATGAAACTATATTTAGAGAAATGGAAAACAAGATATGAAACTATATTTGGAGAAATGGGAAACAAGATTGGAAACTATATATGGAGAAATGGGAAAAATTATGAAACTATATTTGGAGAAATGGGAAACAAAATATTTCGTTAAACGCCTTCCTCCCCCCCCCCCCCCCTACTCCCGGCAGAATTTTCTGGCAACGCTACTGGTTCGGACAAATACTTTCTTTTCTCGATAAATAGTTCAAAACATTAAAATATTGAAATTATTTTTGAACATTCATTAATACTACCTATTCCAGACAAAACAAAAATAATTTTTTTCTATTTTCATCTATTAGATTCGAAGATATAAGTGTCAAAGTATTCACATTTCTTGTAACGCTCCGAATTCAACAAAGCACCCCAATTATACAGACGTTATGATGCATCAAAAGCAGTAATGGTGCTCAAGAGAGCAAAGACATCGTTTTTTCAATATTCCTGACTTTCTAGAATACTCAAAACTCTTATCAGCTTTTAATTTCAACATTCCATCTTTAAAAATTCGAAGCAGTGTATAACTTTACTGATTTGCCATGAAGAATTCTTTTCATATAGCTGGAAAATATTTTTCTTTGACTCTCGTTTACATGTTCAAATACAAAAAAAAATCAAAATTTAAGAGTTTTTTGGTCAGATAGTTATTTACTTATGTACATGTGCAAAATGCAATTCAAAATAACATCAGTATTCAGTTTTTATCAAGATAAATAAGTAAAATTTGGCGAATTGGTAGGCGTTGAAATAAAAAATTTCGTGTTTTTTCTCGAAATTAGAACGTGCGAAATCCCTGATTATGATGCTAAGGAACTTTCCCCATATTATTGAACATGAAAACCCAACCTTTCTAACAATATTTAAAATTTCTTTAATTTTTTATAATTTTTTTAATAAATTTATTTGGAAAACATCTAATATCTCGAGAAGTGTTGACAGCGTAAGTAAACAATTATCATTCGTTTTTTCTTATGGTGAATTACATATAAAAGGTTTATTTATTTAACACTATTGACTGTTTTGAATTTTTTACAATTTCCTCAAATTTTGTAGCTTCCGAATTTTTGACCACTTTTGTAATCATTAGTGTTCCACTCACTGATTGGGATAATCGTACTAAATTTTGTAGCTTGGAAGAGTACAGTGAACATGGGTTAACGTGGATGAGTACAGCAAACATGATTTAGCGTGGATAAGTACAGTGAACATGAGTTAGCGTGGCTGAGTACTGTACAAGAAACTACACTAAGAAATCAGTTATTCTTACAGCAGATAAATGACTATTGCCGTTAAAATACAAAAGTATTACTCAAAGTATCTTTTTTCATGAATAGAACGAGCTAGATCCACGTGAATGATGTCACCCAATTTATCGCATGGTATTACATATGAAAGGAAACATGTTTCTTAATAGGAAATATTTTTTATTTTTTATTTTATATGACTTTTTGATAATGTTTTTGAAAAATGTACAATATCTCGAGAACGGTTCACGTTAGTGTTCTAAAATTTATGTCAATTGTTTTCTAATGAAAAATTACATAAGAAATATCTATTTGCGTAACTTTATTAGTGGTTTTGATTTTTTAACGATTTTTTCAAAATTTCATTCGAAAATTTAGGGGGGGTTCTGAACATTCGATTGCGTATAAAAACAGTAGGCTTCCAGTGTTTATGGATTGTTATTTTTGTACAAAATTTGGTTCAAATCGGTCCATTCGTTCGTCAGTTATCGTCTCCACAGACTCACTGACACACACACACACACACATACTTTCACACACACACACACACACATACTTTCACACACACACACACACACACATACTTTCACACACACACACACACACACACACACAGACATCACTTCAAAAATGTTTGATTCGTGATCAGGGATGCTTGAAACGTGCTCTCCCGTCGAAAACTCGAATTCGAATTTTCGACCCCGTCACAATACTTTCCTCACCAATTTGTTCACTCACCAATATACGTACTCACACGCCTTCGATGCTGAGTTTGTTTACCAAAATATGCATTAAACGTTTCTGTAACGCGGTTTCCTTTCTTGAAATTCAACCTTCCTACTCTGCATTTCGGATTTGCATGTGTAAAAGCAACCAGTTTTGAACGTGGGATGAGCAACCTGATCCACTTGTTGCTGCGGCTACAACCCCCGCAGGGAGGAGCAGGTTACTTTTGAAATTAAAATTCGAGTTTTCGAATGAAAGCGTGTTGCGGTCATTACTCAGCATTAACATATCAGTAGTAAGAATCCCTCATTGAAGGAAATGCTGAATCAGTGTTAACCATATGCGGTGGTTGAAACTGATTCGGTTGCTTTTTTAATAAATTTTACACATTTTTCTCCGTAGATAATTAGGGTTCCTAGGATTGGCTGTAAGTAACTTTGCAAGGAATGGGCCATGAGTGTACACGTTACGTCTATCTATAGTAAAGTAACCATGTTCTATGGACATCACCCAGCTGAGGTTTTAAAAAGCCAAGATATCTAACTCGGCAAATACAAAGCGAAAAAACTGATGAAAGAGAGCCAATTGCAAAGTTGTCAACATATGTGGAACTTATGTGTTTGCTTTTTTAACAAATTTTACATATTTTCTTCTTTGGATAATTAGAGTTCTAGGATTGTCCTTAAGCAACTTTGTGAGGAATGGCCCATGAGTGCACAAGTTACGTCTATCTATAGTAAAAAAATCTGATGTGGGCAACACATGACTTTCCTTATATAATGTAATGAAATTACTATTTGTACAGTAAAAAAATAGGTTTTTCTTATAGTAGATATTAATATTCTTTCCAAGATATTGAATTTTCGACAATTAGTCGTCATTTTCATTGATTTAGCGTCATTTTTATCCATTTGGCGAGATTTTCGTTAATTTGGCATCATTTCAAAAAGTCACCAAGTTGGCGACATTCCGCCAAATTCGTCGCCAAAATCTAGCCAAGCGTTATGGACGAAGAAATGAGTTATTCTTACAGCAGATAAATGACTATTGGCGTTCAAATAAAAAAGTATTACTCAAAGTATCTTTTTTCATGAATGGAACGAGCTAGATCCACGAGAATGATGTCACCCAATTTATCGCATGGTATTACATATGAAAAGGGAACATGTTTCTCAATAGGAAATATTTTTTTTTATTTTATATGACTTTTTGATAATTTTTTTGAAAAATGTGCAATATCTCGAGAATGGTTCATGTTAGCGTTCTAAAATTTATGTCAATCGTTTCCTAATGAAAAATTACATAAGAAATGTCTATTTCCGTAACTTTATTAGTGGTTTTGATTTTTTGACGATTTTTTCAAAATTTCATTCGAAAATTTAGGGGGGTTCTGAACATTCGATTGCGTATAAAAACAATAGACTTCCAGTGTTTACGGATTGTGATTTTTGTACCGAATTTGGTTCGAATCGGTCCATTTGTTCGTCAGTTATCGTCTCCACAGTCTCACTGACACACACACACACACACACACACACACACACACATACTTTCACACACACACACTCACACACATACTTTCACACACACACACACACATACTTTCACACACACACTCACTCACACACATACTTTCACACACACACACACACACACACACACACACAGACAGACATCAGTTCAAAAATGTTTGATTCGTGATCAGGGATGCTTGAAACATGCTCTCCCGTCGAAAACTCGAATTCGAATTTTCGACCCCGCCACAATACTTTCCTTATACATTATGTATATAAGGAAAGTAATAACCATGCCAGATGGAATAAAAATGATTGCATCACCCAGCTGAGAATTTAAAAAGCCAAGTTATCTAACCCGGCAGCAAAGTGAAAAAAATGACGAGAAAAGACAATTACAATGTTGTCAGGGCATTGTCGAATAAGTAATAAATGACAATAAAGCTGTTACAGAAGGCACTTCTTTCACACTATATGATTTCTGGCGAAAAGCTGACCTATGTGAGAATGCTAAAAAAAGCAGATGACTTTCTCTATATAATGCAATGAATTTACATGTTTTAGAGTGAAAAAATGATGTATAAGATCCACGGCATAATATTTTAGTTTTGAATTGTACATTTAGCGCTTCTTCGGATGACAACATGTAAAACTATTTCGAAGTACCCAAGTAATTTACGCAACTTTAAATAAATTGACAATCAAAATACTGATAGCATGTATATTAAAATATTTCAATAAATAATTCATCAATTTGGTGTCGTTTTCGTTAATTTAGCGTCATTTTTGCAATTTTAACTATATTTTCGTCTATCTAGAGCGAAATATCGCCAACTTGGCGGTATTCCACTAAAGAAGTCGCTATATTTATCTCCAAGTGATACAGACAAACTGAAAGAAGATATTTTCTTATGACTATTAGCGAATTGTTAGGCTTCAAAATACAAAACTATTACCCAAAATTCGTCTCTCATAAATAGAACGAACTAGATCTACAAGAATGATGTTAACAAATTTATCCATCGAAAAGTCGTGTTGCAATTTTAGACACGATTCCAATACTTTCTCTATCATTACCATGTGTTGCAAGAAAAATAAAAAGTCCCCATTTTACTTATTATCTTATTCGATAGTGCTTAAGTTAATGCTTAACGGAATATACTAAAATAACATTTAATGGTCTCTAGGAAAAGTCTTGTGCTGCCAACATCAGCTTTCTTAATTTGATTGAAATTTTGTGTGTGTTACTATATTTAGAAATATACATTCAGTATTTTATAAATAAACCAGTCACTTTTGTATAATGAACGTAGGAATTGCTATGTTCATTATACAAAACTATACTATATTTGTAAACTCAACTTTGATTGAACCGAATAAACTAAAATAACATTTAATGGTCTCTAGGAAAAGTCTTGTGCTGCCAACATCAGCTTTCTTAATTTGATTGAAATTTTGTGTGTGTTACTATATTTATAAATATATATTCAGTATTTTATAAATAACCCACTTACTTTTGTATAATGAACGTAGGAATTGCTACGTTCATTATACAAAACTATAATATATTTGTTAGCTCAACTTTGATTGAACCGAATAAACTAAATATTTTCGAGAGTAAATACAGACAACTTTCTCAAATGTACATGAAAACCAAACTTTATTATGGACAAATTAGACTAATCAACCTGAGCGAGTGTGAGAGACCAAATATATAAACAAGTATAAGGAATTGAAAACAGTAAGTGTCTATTTTACGAGCAACGGAGCATTACGTAACGCATCTCTTCCTGAATAAAATTAGAGCATTGCCAAAATGAATCAGTGCAAGGAATCTTAGCCTCCAGTTATTAATAAGAAATAGCCAACTATTTACAAATGAATTACACTTATATCATTCAATTATCCATTTCATCTGCGCTTCGCTCGTTTCCATCGGATGGTGGTAACTAAATAGGACACTTACACACTTGATGAAAATTTTGAATATTAAAACCTTTCACAAAACTTCAAATTTAAGCATAAAAACGAAATGGCGCACATTTTTGAGAGGCAAACTGGTGAAGGTTTTTAGTAAATTCCTTTGCATCGTCACCCCTAATTCGAAAGACTACATGTTATATACAAAATGAAAAAATGGCGAGCGAAATGGTTTATGTATTTCAAACAGCAGTTTAATAAACTTAAACAAAGAATTGAGTTTTTGGAAATTATTTCTTTTTATTTGGACAATTTTTTATATTAAAAGAATATTAACATCAGCATACGCATTTTGGCATTTATTTGATATATTTTCGCGCTTATTAAAACACCCAACGTTATTCCCTAATAATATGGATGTTATGTATTTATTTAGTCATTTATGCCCTCACCAAAAAGCAAATTACTGCGGTTTCGCATAAGTGTGTGGGAATTCAAAGCTCAGGTACTTTTGAAGGAGGAAACTAAAATAATATATAGATGGAAATGCGTGGGTAATGGTATAATGACACGCCTTTCTGTAGGCCAATTAAAGCATGGCATTTGGTTATGTCTAATTTTTCATGTTTTTTAAGATGATTCATCACATTCATTTAATTGCAGAATACCATAATTTTCTTCGGAAGATTTTGCGATTAATGAATATTTGAAAACTGTCGTGTTTAAAATTTCAAATTACCCATTTTTTACAAGTATTTTATTTTTTGCATTATTATAACTATAGGTTTTTATAGAAAAATACTTTTATATATTTCTTTAATATATTTAAAAATCTGATGTGGGCAACACATGATTTTCCTTATATAATGCAATGAATTTATTCTGTTTACAGTAAAAAAAATTGGATTTTCTTATAGCAGATACTAATATTCTTTCCAAGATATCGAATTTTCGACAATTAGTCGTCATTTTCATTGATTTAGCGTCATTTTTATCCATTTTACGAGATTTTCGTTAATTTGGCAACATTTCAAAAAGTCGCCAAGTTGGCGACATTCCGCCAAATTCGTCGCCAAAATCTCGCCAAGCGTTATGCACTAAGAAATCAGTTATTCTTACAGCAGATAAATGACTATTGGCGTTCAAATACAAAAGTATTACTCAAAGTATCTTTTTTCATGAATAGAACGAGCTAGATCCACGCGAATGATGTCACCCAATTTATCGCATGGTATTACATATGAAAGGAAACATGTTTCTTAATAGGAAATATTTTTTATTTTTTATTTTATATGACTTTTTGATAATGTTTTTGAAAAATGTACAATATCTCGAGAACGGTTCATGTTAGTGTTCTAAAATTTATGTCAATCGTTTTCTAATGAAAAATTACAGAAGAAATATCTATTTGCGTAACTTTATTAGTGGTTTTGATTTTTTGACGATTTTTTCTAAATTTCATTCGAAAATTTAGGGGGGTTCTGAACATTCGATTGCGTATAAAAATAATAGACTTCCAGTGTTTACGGATTGTGATTTTTGTACCAAATTTGGTTCAAATCGGTCCATTCGTTCGTCATTTATCGTCTCCATAGGCTCACTGACACACACACACACACACACACACACACAGACATCACTTCAAAAATGTTTGATTCGTGATCAGGGATGCTTGAAACGTGCTCTCCCGTCGAAAACTCGAATTCGAATTTTCGACCCCGTCACAATACTTTCCTTATACATTATGTATATAAGGAAAGTAAAAAGTTTTTCTTATAGTAGATACTAATATTCTTTCCAAGATATTGAATTTTCGACAATTAGTCGTCATTTTCATTGATTTAGCGTCATTTTTATCCATTTGGCGAGATTTAATATGGCAACATTTAAAAATGTCGCCAAATTGGCGACATTCCGCCCAATTTTACCGCCAAAATCTCGCCAAGCGTTATGGATGGAGAAATAGGTTATTCTTACAGCAGATAAATGACTATTGGCGTTCAAATACAAAAGTATTACTCAAAGTATATTTTTCCTGAATGAAACGTGCTAGTTCCACGACACTGATGTCACCTAATTTATCGCATGGTATTTTATATGAAAAGTGAACTTGTTTCTCAATAGGAATTTTTTTTTTATTTTATATGACTTTTTGATAATTTTTTTGAAAAATGTGCAATATCTCGAGAACGGTTCATGTTAGCGTTCTAAAATTTATGTCAATCGTTTTCTAATAAAAAATTACATAAGAAATGTCTATTTACGTAACTTTATTAGCGGTTTTGATTTTCTGACGATTTTTTCGAAATTTCACTCGAAAATTTAGGAGGGTTCTGAACATTCGATCGCGTATAAAAACAATAGGCTCCCAGTGTTTACAGATTGTGATTTTTGTACCAAATTTCGTTCAAATCGGTCCATTTTTTCATCAGTTATCGTCTCCACAGACTCACTGACACACACACACCCACACACATACTTTCACACACACACACACACACACACACACACATACAGACATCACTTCAAAAATGTTTGATTTGTGATCAGGGATGCTTGAAACCTGCTCTCCCGTCGGAAACTCGATTTCGAATTTTCGACCCCGTCACAATACTTTCCTTATGCATTATGTATATAAGGAAAGTAAAAATCTGATGTAGGCTTTCCTTATATAATAATTTTTCCTACATAATGCAATGGAATTACTTCTTTCACAGCGAAAAATAATGTGTTAGGGTTCACAGCGCGCTGCTTTTAACGTTAAGTTGAACATTTGGCGCTTTTTCGGATGACAATATGTAAAACTATTTTTATGTACACGTTTAACTTATATTTCGCGCAACTGACAATTATCAACATTGATACCATCCGCAATAAGCTATAGAGTTAACATATTAAAAAAATCTGATGTGGGCAACACATGACTTTCCTTATATAATGGAATGAATTTACTACTTTTACAGTAAAATAAATAAGTTTTTCTTCTAGTAGATACTAATATCCTTTCCAAGATATTGAATTTTCGACAATTAGTCGTCATTTTCATTGAATTATCGTCATTTTTATCCATTTGGCGAGATTTTCGTTAATTTGTCAACATTTCAAAAAGTCACCAAGTTGGCGACATTCCGCCAATTTCGTCGCCAAAATCTCGCCAAGCGTTATGGACGAAGAAATAAGTTATTCTTACAGCAGATAAATTGGCGTTCAAATGCAAAAGTATTACTCAAAGTATCTTTTTTCATGAATGGAACGAGCTAGATCCACGAGAATGATGTCACCCAATTTATCGCATGATATTATATATGAAAAGTGAACATGTTTCTCAATAGGAAATATTTTTTTTTCTATTTTATATGACTTTTTGATAATTTTTTTGAAAAATGTGCAATATCTCAAGAACGGTTCATGTTAGCATTCTAAAATTTATGTCAATCGTTTTCTAATGAAAAATTACATAAGAAATGTCTATTTGCGTAACTTTATTATTGGTTTTGATTTTTTGACAATTTTTTCAAAATTTCATTCGAAAATTTAAGGGGGTTCTGAACATTCGATTGCGTATAAAAACAATAGGCTTCCAGTGTTTACAGATTGTGATTTTTGTACCAAATTTGGTTCGAATCGGTCCATTCGTTCGTCAGTTATCGTCTCCACAGACCCACTGGCACACACACACACACACACAGACATCACTTCAAAAATGTTTGATTCGTGATCAGGGATGCTTGAAACGTGCTCTCCCGTCGAAAACTCGAATTCGAATTTTAGACCCCGTCACAATACTTTCCTTATACATTATGTATATAAGGAAAGTAATACTTTTATAGTTAATTTATGAATTTGGGCGACACTTTCGTTAATTTGTCGTCATTTATGCAATTTTGACGGCTCAAGCTGTAATATGTTTCTAATGTAATTTTTTATTAGAAAACGAATGCCACCCACTTTAGAAGACCAGTGCGAACAGTTCCCAATATATTGCATGTTTTTCTACTAAATTTATCAAAATTAATTTATGAAATTAAAAAAAGTATTATCTATCGTAAAATACGTTCACTCTTCATGCAATACGTATTCTACGACAAAATTTTTAACATCATTCTTTAGGGATCTAGTTCGTTCACAAGAGAAGTTACTTGTGCAATAGTTTTGTATTTTTTTGACCAGCAATTCAACACTTTTCTCTTCATCTGTATTTAAGGGCTGACGAACTTGGCGACTAATTTAGCGAAATATCGCCAACTTAGGTATATTTCACCCTAGATTGACAAAAAAAATCGTTAAACATTGTCGCCAAATTGATAAAATATCTCCAAATTGATAAAAATGACGCTAAATGGGAAATAATGGTTCGCAAATTCTGATTTCCGTCATATGACGGGCATACCTTCTAGTATATAAGAAATGCTTTTCTTTCCATTTGTCTGTAACGCTTGGGGATGCATTTGGCGAAGTTGGCGAATAATCCAACGAAGTATCGCCAACTTGGCGATATTTCGCTCCAGATTGTCGAAATTATCGTCAAAATTACAAAAATGACGCTAAATTAATGAAACTAACGCCTGATTGATGTATTATTAAAATATTTTAAAATACGAACTCTTGCTTATTGTGAGTACTGTAATACGATCCCTGACCACCGGTTTGTATTAGAATTGCAAACGGCATTTGTAATAGGATTGTAAGACAAGAAACTGGAGCGCGATCGCTGCGGGAGGTTTCTCACTGGCATCGGAGAAGATGGGAGATCCGCGCTGACATGGCGAGGGTACCAATACGTTGTGTACACCGATTGGAGCTGAGTTGGCGTGATGATGGTAAAAGATAAGAAATGATGACTCGAATCCTTTAAATTTACCTTTTTCTTTATTTGATGAGGATTATCATGTTTTAAATCGTATACATCAAGGAGGATTGGACATCAGAATTATTGACGATGATACTTGAAGATACACATTGATTTCCGACATATAGAGCAATATTCGTTGAACATATCGGCGGATCCGATATTGGTTTGCGCCGGTTAGACATCTCGGAATAATCGATATATGATGAAAAAATCTCGCGACTCTTCGAAATTACATTAAAACGCGACTTAAACAATTTACTGCATTATTAATTTAATTTTAGATACATCCTTTGATGAATAACATTCTGTACTTTGCCACGCGGGCAAGAACACGTCCGACTGCCTTGAAATTACATCGCCAACTGAACTAATCACATTATTCTCGCCGAAGAGTCTTAGTGTGAATGCGCGTTTGCTCATAACGAAACAGAAAAGAGTTCAAATGCATTTCAATACGAAATGCGAATCCGGGTAACGCGCGGGAATGTAACCTCACTCCAAGGGTTATCGAAACAGGCGGGAAAACTTCAAAAAGCCAAAATACACAATTGGCGCTTTATCAATTTGGAATAAAATATTTAAGAACAAGTTTTAGAATCGAAGCAAAAATAAAATTTACCGAATGTTAAATTTAGAATGGAATAACTAATAAACGCATGTTATGCATCTCATAACAGTACTATCAATATTGATAATTATCAATTTAGAGTTGCTCGAAATATAAGTCAATTGGATACTTTAAAACAGTTTTGCATGTTGTCATTCGGTATAATTCAACGTTAAAAATATTGTGCCGTGGTTATACATCATTTCAAAGAGAAGGAAATAAAGTTATTGTATTATATAAGAAAAGTCATGTGTTGCCCACAACAGATTTATTTTACTTGAAGATGGAAGAATAAAATCCGAATCCCCTCTCCTAGCCAAGTTTTTCTTATCATGATTATTAGTACGTTAAATTACATTTAAGTACTTCAATTATTAAAAAAAATATATTCACCACGTTTTACGACATTTTCGCCACTTCGATGTCATGCCAGCACCCATTAAGATTAGAAAACTGAGAATTTTCTTTAAATTTTCCAACACCGACAACGGTAAAATATAATATTCTAGATCAATTAAGTGAAAGGATAAGTGCTTCCCTAAGAAGAAAGTTTCTAATGGAAGAAAGCAGAAAATTCAGGACAGGAAATAAAGCATAGAGTGGTGTTTAAGTGTTATTTAACAACAATTATCCAGCATTATTTCATATTTTTTTCAGAAATGAAATTCTCGCTACTTCATAGGATGAACAAGGTTTTGCAATAAAATCTTATTTTCAGACGATTTACTTTTAAAACGTATTTTTACATTTAAATGAATCAGGTTCATTATTTAAATGAATTAATAAATGTATGTTATTACTTTCCCTATATACGTAGTATAGTGCATAGGGAAAGTATTGTGTAGGAGTCGGGTTTTTGAGTCTTCGACGAAAGATCACGTTTCAAACATCCATGAACACGAATGGAACGTTTTTGAGGTAATGTCTGTGTATATGTGTGTGTATGTATGTGTGTATGTGTGTGCATCTGTATGTGTTTGTATGTATGTGTGTATGCATGTATGTGTGTATTTATGTGTGTCAGTGAGTATGTAGATGTAGTACCCCACGAACGAATGGAACGTTTCAAACGAAATTTGTTACAAATATTACGATCTGTGAATACCATAACCCTTCTGATGTTAAATACAATTAAATGTTCAGCAGACCCAAAATTTTCGAATGAAATTTTGAAAAATTCATTCAAAAATCAGACCCTTTAATAATCTTAGATAGATGATCATTTCCTATGTATTTTTTCCTTGGAAAACGAAAGACATAAATTTTAGAACTCTAGTATAAGCCGTTCTCGAGATATTGCACGTATTTCAAATAAATGTATTATAAATATTACATAAAATTAAAAAGTATCAACTGTTGCGTAATATGTTAGCTTTATATATGTAATATTATGTGAAATATCTATTAATATCATTCTCGCAGATTTATTTCGTTCCATTCACAAGAGAAGATACTTTGGACAATAGTTTTGTATTTTGACGCCCCAAAAATTTGTCAATGTCATTTATACATATGAAATGCTCTGCTCTCAGTCTGTAACTCTTGGCTATAAGTTTGGAGAACATGGCGACTTATTTAGTAAAATATCGCCCAACATCGCGATATTTGTTACTACTTTTTTATAATTTTTTACAAAAATTTAAATTATATCACCAACAGGGTGATATTTCATCCCAAATTGAGGAAAAAATCATCACCATTTCGAAACTGACGCTAAATTAACAAAAATAACTCGCAATTGATAAATTAATTTACTGTGAAATAGGTAGTGAAAATCATGTGCTGCCCACATCAGATGTTTACATACTACATACCATTGCGCTAGTTACATTTCTGTACGATACGGAAAAATAGAACTGGCACCTCGTCGAAATGAATCTGAAAAATCGACAAAAACTAAAATAAAAGAATAAATACGTAAATTATTTATATCCACAATTTAGTCGCGTGCGATTGTGTCTGTGAGTCCAGAGGATTGAAAGTACAAATTCTTGGTGTAGAACTTAAAGGTTTATCTTAAATAGGAGGTACAGGTCTTGAAGTGTCTATGTTTTCGTAAAAATAAAAAATATATATATATGATGTGGGCAGCACATGACTTTCCTTATATAATGAAATAAATTTACTAGTTTTACAGTCAAATAATAATGTGTTTTCTGTGCATATATATTCTATGCCAACACAATTACAATATTTTTGAGTTTAAAAGATCATCAAACTTCGATTATTTCTACACGAAGCCTCATTTTAATGAATGCAGAATCCAAACAGGTGATTTTAGGATGAGTTGTATAAGAATTGCTGAATCTTTTATTAAAATTATTTAGCTCCGGAGCCTGGAATAAAAGTGATATGAATAAAATAGTTATTGCTTTTACATAGAGAGCCAGACGATTTATATTTCGATGACGTCATTCGAATAAAGTTCATTTCCTTCGATGAAATTTAAAGTTTCCAAGTAAAATAAATTATTGTAGGATTGGGATAATTAAACAAATATCACCGCTGAATGCATCGCATTTTAGAGATGCTTAAATAAAATTGCATTTCAGTTGGAAAGTATTTCATTATCAATGCTTGAGGCATGATTTATCTTTCTTGTTTATTAATTTCATTATTTGACTTAAAAATTAAAAAAAAAATCTCTTTCCAATTTAATTTAATTTTCTGCAGCTTCGGAATATATTACAAATTCAGAAAAGAAAATATGTCTTAAGTAACTTCGTTTGTTGGATCTCAAATTCATGAGCACATATCTTTTTAATTAATTATGTATGTTGAAAGCGGAACTTTCCCCCCAATCTAGAGTTTTCTAACATCATTTGCATGTTTAATTCGCCAAAGTATTTCGATAGTTTGTGAAAATATGGCGAACTTCCAAAGACTTTATTTTTTGCCATTTATATATCGTGGAAACTCGAATTAAATTCCTCAAGCTGCACATTTAAACTTAATATCTAAAATATGCAACGGTATAATATTCTGTCGCTAAACAAAAAATCTACTATTTTTACTTTCCCTGCAATACATGGTAATGTATAGGGAAAGTATTGGAATCATGCCGAAAATCGCAACTCGAGTTTTCGACGGATCTACACGTTTCGAGACCTCAAGAATACGAAAAAAACCATTTTTAGCGTGACGTCTGTGTGTGTGTCTGTGTGTCTGTGTGTCTGTGTGCCTGTCTGTGTGTCTGTGTGTCTGTCTGTGTGTCTGTCTGTGCAGATTTTGTATCCACTCTAACTAAAAAACTAATGGACCGAATTTCACAAAATTTTGTAGGTAAGTCACTTGTAAGCGGGGCTGGTGCTGATTAGTTTTGGGTACGATTCGGAATTAAAGAACCCGCCAATTTTGTGAAATGGCCCGCAAAAGCTTGTATCCACTGTAGCTGAAAAACTAATGGACCAAATTTCACAAAATTCGGTAGATGAGTCATGTATAGGTCACCCTGGTGCTGATTACATTTTGGTACGATTCAGAAAAAAATTATCTGCCTTTTTTTGCAAAATGGCCCGCAAAAATTGGGAAAATCTAAAATAAAAAACTGGGTATACTCAAATATATCCATTAAATGCTGATTTAATACGTAATTTTTAACGATGAAAAGAATAAGACCAACCCCATCACACTAGGACTAGCCGTTCTCGAGATATTTTAGTTTTTCGTACTTTCCCTACGCCACCTTTGAAAATAAGCCCGCTTATCGAATGAGAACGAAAGTTGAATTAAAAGTGAAATAAATTTAGTTAAAATAAAGAGAACGTTAATATAAGTCTGCAGGGAAAGTCATGTGCTGCCCACATCAGATTTTTACTTTCCCTGCAATACATGGTAATGTATAGGGAAAGTATTGGAATCATGTCGAAAATCGCAACTCGAGTTTTCGACGGATCTACACGTTTCGATACCTCTAGAATACGAAAAAACCATTTTTAGCGTGACGTCTGTGTGTCTGTCTGTGTGTCTGTCTGTGCAGATTTTGTATCCAGTCTAACTAAAAAACTAATGGACCGAATTTCACAAAATTTTGTAGGTAAGTCACTTGTAGCCGGGGCTGGTGCTGATTAGTTTTGGGTACGATTCGGAATAAAAGAACCCGCTTTTTTGTGAAATGGCCCGCAAAAGCTTGTATCCACTGTAGCTGAAAAACTAATGGACCGAATTTCACAAAATTCGGTATATGAGTCACTTATCGGTTACTCTAGTGCTGATTAGATTTTGGTACGATTCGGAAGAAAATGACCTGCCTTTTTTTGCAAAATGGCCCGCAAAAATCGCCCAAATCTAAACTAAAGAACTGGGTATACTCAAATATATCCATTAAATGCTGATTTAATACGTAATTTTTAAAGACGAAAAGAATAAGACCAACCCCATTACAGTAGGACTAGCCGTTCTCGAGATATTTCAGTTTTTCGTACTTTCCCTACGCCACCTTTGAAAATAAGCCAGGTTACCGAATGAGAACGAAAATTGAATTAAAAGTGAAATAAATTTAATTAAAATAAAGAGAACGTTAATATAAGTCTGCAGGGAAAGTCATGTGCTGCCCACATCAGATTTTTACTTTCCCTGCAATACATGGTAATGTATAGGGAAAGTATTGGAATCATGCCGAAAATCGCAACTCGAGTTTTCGACGGATCTATACGTTTCGAGACCTCTAGAATACGAAAAAACTATTTTTAGCGTGACGTCTGTGTGTGTGTCTGTGTGTCTGTCTGTGTGTCTGTCTGTGTGTCTGTCTGTCTGTCTGTGCAGATTTTGTATCCACTCTAACTAAAAACTAATTGATCGAATTTCATAAAATTCGGTAGGTAAGTCACTTCTGGGCGAATCTGATGCTGATTAGTTTTGAGTACGATTCGGGATAAAAGAACCCGCGGTTTTTTTTTGTTTTTGTTAGTAGTATCTAAAACACCTTACGAGCGCACATGTACTTTATACACTAAAAACTATATTTTATAGCTTATTTTTATCTTTTTTATATATAAAAAAAAGGTATCGATCCATTTTAATATTAAAAACATGATTTTATATCAAAATAAGACCTTTTTTACATTTAGACCAAATTTTAACTTTTTTTTTAGATAAATGCGTGAGATATACTATAAATTTGAAGATATTAAAAAATATAATGCCATTTTAAATGGCGTCAAAAAAAATCCTTATATTTTAATACTAAAAACTTAATTTTATCTTTTTTTTATATATATAAAAAAAGGTTAATATTAAAAACATGATTTTATAGCAGGCCTTTTTTACATTTAGTTTAGATAAATGTATGAGATCAAGGGAGCTCCATTTTGGAGCTACCTTATTTTGATATTTATGAGGGGACCATTAGTCCCCCCATAGATAAAAAGGATGAAATTAAATAAAAATGCGTGAAAAAAAAGAAATGAATCCTTTAAATAAACTTTAAAAGAGATCCTAAAAATAGGATTACAAAGTGACTTAAAATATATCGAAACGTAATATATGGACGCGTTTTATAGGTTCCTTTAAAATAAACGGTCCCTCCATAAGGTGAAAAAAAAAAGGATTTATATGAAATTAGATAAGACTAAATATATTAAAGATCTTAAAAACATATTAAAATACCCTATTTTTAATAGAAAAACTAAATAAAATTAAAAAAAAAAAAATATGTCGTCTCAGATAAAGATTCCTCTAATTGAGCGTGCTATCAGTGAGGTTGCAAAAAGCTGAGGTCAATTATTATCAAAAACAACCACAGCTCGCAGGATTTTTTTTCAGCACAGCCGGAAAATAATATATTATCGACCTTGCTTCATAGCTTTGACATCGACTAATGAAACAAACACTGTTTTCCGGTGATAAGGGTGTCCTTCGAGAGTTAAAGACTCTCAAAGAGATTTAATAAATGTTATATGATTTAAAATGAAAGATCTGGATTGAGTTCCTCTAATTCATATTCATATTTATCATTAATCATACCTGAATATTTAAATATATATCTTCCTTTATTAATTTCATATATAGATTCATCAGATAGCATACCGTGTTTATTCGCTAGGTAATAATTCTTTTCGACAGCTTCCACATATAACTTTGCAATTACTGTATCTCCATATTTGGTTTTAATTTTTTTCAATGATATCAGGTCATATTCCCCAGGATATAAATCATTTAATTTAAGCGTCTTGGGATAACCTCTCAGTCTATTGAACTCTTCCATTTATTAGTAAACATTTTTTTATAAATTCATGACCAATAGAATAAATTCTTTGAAATAACATATAAAACTCCTAATCCTTTCAATTTAATATCTTCATTTTCTTCTTTTTCAATTAATTCAGTCAACCTATGAAAACTTTCTGATACTAGTTTTTTATCATATTTTATATCATACAATTCATTACAAAGATAAGTCATATAGTAAATTTCTTCAGAATTTGTAAAATTTAAAGCTCGAATATCACCTAAGCATTCATCCATTTATTAGTAAACATTTTTATAGTGTCCTAAAGCTCTAGTATTCATACCATCTTCAAATATAAATCTTTTATCATCTTTTGCTGATAAAGCTATCTTGTTCACTTGAATTGAATACAATTCATGTTTCTTACTTCTAATTAAATTCTGTGTTCTATATTGATCTTTTTTATTTAATAAACAGTCTTTATAATCCTCAAATGATATTCTGTTTTTAACGGTACTAGTCTTAGTACCTTTAGACTTCTTAATCTCAAAATTTTTATCTTCAACACTCTGTTTTTCTAATCTTATTGAATACATTTTACTTCTTAAACCTACAAATTCTTCCATAATCACACCGTTATTTTCATCTTTCATTTTACCTATTACTTTTTTATTACATCTAGGCATATTATACAGATTATTTACTTGATAATCAGATGTATCGAAATAATCAATCATAGACTTCATATCTTCATAAAAGTCATCTGTTTTAATATCATATATAAAACTATCTGTATCCATATATAATAACTTAATATTATCTTTATATCTCGGTTTCATAACATTATAATGAAAATCATACATTAAATGTTTAGATAAATCTAATATACTCATTCCAACATAAATCGGTTTATTAAAATATAGTTTTGTTTTTTTCATGTGAACAGCTACCAAATTTTCATCAAAAATAGTTCTACATTTGAAATTAGGTTTAGCAATTAATTTTTTAACTTGATCATAATTACAACATAATCTTACATCAATTCGTTTTCTTATAGATTCCATAGTTTTTCCAAATATAGAATTATTCATTAATTTATAAAAATCTTTCTCAAAATCATTAGCAGCTATCTTTCTCATTTCAGTGTTTAAATCTATATATTTTTTTAACCAATTTGATTGTTTAAATTGTAATACTCTATGTACTCTTACAGCCTTTAAACCCATTTTCAAATATTGTTTTAAACTTCTATAATGAACTACATATTTCTCTTTATCATGTAAAGTTGTTAATAACTTACCTTGTTTCGAATTTTCAGGAATTCTATTTTCAGGACATAATGGTAAATCTGAATGATAATCATGTAACTCTTTTGGATATCTTAAACTAATTTCAAATATATATCCAATATCTGAATCATCTTTTATTTTATTGTTATATAATTCACGTTTAACATAATTTATTTCATTACACCATTTAAATTCTCCATATGGTAAATATTGACTCATAGCCCATCCATATAAATTATTAGCATCTAAATACATTAAATAATTGGATTCTTTACTTTTATCATAATTTTTCATATATTTATTATTTGCTTTTCCATATCTATTACAACATTGTGAAACACCTCCTCTTAAACCTTTTACTATCATGAGAATCATATCATAATCATTTAATAAATCTAATTTAACATTTGTTATTTTTAACATTGCATCCCAAGATAAACCAGGAGCTGTAAAATACCAATCTGGATCTAATTTATAAGTTTTTAAACAAACATCTCTAAAATTTTCAAATACATCTGTTAAAATTAATACATCTGTTTTGACATATAAATCTGTATATTCACCTAAATTTTTTATATTAAATTCTTTCCAAACACGTTGAGCATGTTTATATTCTTCATCAGTTATATTACATTCATTCAATTTATTATAAAATTTATCTTTTGAAGGTAATTCTGTTTCTTTGTATTTATCTCTAGAATCCATATAATCATAAGGATATACACCTTTTCTTGTAATGAGATCTAATTTATCATCAGGAAAATGTAATGATGTCTCTCTAAATTTTGATTTTAAGTATTTAATATATTTCATTTTTCGTATTTTTGGAGGATATCTATTTATTTCATTCTCTGGTCTCAAGTTTTTTGATAAATTATCTAAACTGCAAGACATAAATTTAAATGGATCAATAAATCTTAATTTCATACCTCCTATTTTTTTGCTGAAAGATATATATTTTCTTCAGTATTAGGTATAACATCTATTTTTGATTGATCAAATCCAAGTTCTTTTATAAACAAATGAGAATCATAACCTGTTAAATTATGAATTTTTACTGGAATAAATTTTGGAATTTGATAATTTAAATTACAAACATTATGAGCTGGACCTCTATATTTTCCAGTTATATGACAATGATCAATTACTTTATCATCATTTAAGATTTGATTTTCACATATATGACAAATATTAGTTCTTTTATAATGATTTTCATCGAACTCTCTCATTGATTTGATACTTTCATATTTTTTAGTTTTGTCTTCTATAATTTTTTCAATTTTAAGAGTATCCTCTTTTAACATAGATACAAACTTTTTGATTGTATCTGGTCCTCTATAAACAACTGGAGGTTTATAGTATTCCTTTTCATATTTGATATAATAACAAAATGCATCTGCTACATGTTTTTGATATTTCATAGTATATGATTTAGTTTGATCTTGCTCACATGTATCAATTTTAGGTAAGAGAGATTCAAAATCAGCATATATAGTATATGGTACTCTCATTTTTCTTTCATGATTTTTAAATTGAATAACTTCATCTTTTTTAGGCATATTAATTGTGACAGCCTCTTTACAGTATTCCTCATGTATCTTTAATCTTTCCACAGAATAAAAATGATTTAAACATCTATCACATAAAAATATTTGATTATTATTAATTTGTGATCTGATCAAACTATTCATATTTTTAATCCAACAATAATGATCTTTCATATAAAACAAGTTTACATGTTTTTCTAATTTATTGTTAGTTATTCTAAGTGGATAAATTGAACCATCATAACTATAAACATTTACAGATATATTATTTAGTTTTTCAAATTTCTTAATATTGTCTAATGAAACAGGAAAATCAATACCTTTAAAATTTAATTCATCTTTATATTGTTCATATTTTGACACTCTTTGAGGATCTTTTTTTACAGGATAAATTGCTGATAATATTGACCACATAAAACATTATCTTTATTTTTTACATTTATTATGGCTTGTTTAGATTTAATTTTTTCAGGTAAATCAATATAACTTGATCCTCTCAAGGGTTGATACTTATTTATTCTCAATTCCAAAAATTTAATTTCTTCAAGACTCCAACCAGATCCTTTTGATATAAAATCATCAGATTCATTTATTAAGTTGTCAATAACATAATCATAAAAAGTATGTAAATCATTAGATTTTAATATAATTTGATTCTCAGTTTTGAATGTAAATTCTTGAATTTCTTCATTCAATTTATACAAACAAAACAATTTAAAATTTACCTTTATTCCATTAAATTCTTTCATAATATGCTTTATTTTTTCTATTACAACCTTTCTTTTCTCTTCTAAAAATTCTAGAGGGATTTTAATATTATTAAAATTATTAATTCTATATGATCTTAATCTAGATTTATAAGCAGTTTCATATTCCTTAATTTCTACATTACCTTCATCTAATGCTTTTTTATGTTTTCGACTTGATATGTGATTATCTAAATGTTTATAATATATACCGCAAATAATACATTTTCTTTTTTGTTTTGATCTTTTAATCATTAACTCTTTCTTTATATGTTCTTCTTCATCTTCATAATATTTACCACATATACGACATTTTCTATCTACTGTAAATAACTTTTCAAGATTTTCTTCTTCTGTAAATACATTTTCTTCAGGAAAGACAGATTTAAAATCATATTTATCAAATCTTAAATTAAAAGAATCAAAAATCTTTTTAATTTTTTTACGTTTTTTAGGTTTATCAATAAATATTTTTTTATTTTTTTCCAAGTATTCTGACAAATCTAAATTTAATAAATCTACTAAAACAGGTTTATATTCACCTGTTTTTCTGATATATTTAGTTAATAATTTAATTAAATCAACCTTCTTACAACCTTTAGGTTGTTTAATATTCAATAATTTTACTACTTTTCTAAGTTCATTAATAGTCTTTGACTTTAAGTTGAGCTCCATTTATTAGGAAACATTTTTTGTAATACTTTTTCCAAGATGCTTACTATGATAATTACTTTTCAAATGTCTCTTTTTATGTGTATATGTATATTGCATACCACATTCACATTTAAATTTTTTATATTTGATTATGGAATCACAACATTTGCAATGACTTTGGAAATAAATTTTTTCATTTCTATGATATATGTAAAACTCATTTACTGATTTCATAGTCAAACAGTGTACGCACTTTTTTGTAAGCTCCATTTATTAAGAAACATTTCTTGAAATACTTTGTAAAAAATCATTCCATATTTTTTCATATTTCTTTTTAACTTTTTGAACTTTTATATTATTTTCAATATTTAAAATATCACAAATCTTTTTCATAAAATAGTAATAGTTAATTGATTTCTCATAATACATAAAATCTAAAAATTTTAAAAACATATCCTCAACTTCTTGAGAAATATTATATCTCCTTCTTAATCGATTAAAATAACAAACTCTACTATTATATCTTTGTTTTAAACTTTCGTAATCAATAACATAAAAATTTTCTTCTTCTTCCGAATCATAGATTAATTTCATCTTATTCATTTATACTAATTCAGATGTCCAACTATTAAATTCATCTGGATATCCTAGCCATTTTACAAAATACTTATTTCCTTTCTTTTTTATGATTTTTTCAATTTTATATACATCATCTTTTTTATTATATTTTACCATTTCATTTTCATAAAAAGTTCCTTCAATTTCTTTACTGTTTAAATCTTTTAATCGATAAGTAATTGGATCTGTTTTCAATACTTCAGAAACTATAAAAATCTCTTCAGTGAATGTAGAATCATCTACTTTCCTGAATGTTTTCTTAATTGTAGATATTCTAACACTATCTCCTATCTTAAATTTAGGTTTTTTCATAATCTTTTTAGTATATAAATTTTTATAAACTTGAGATTCATTTTCTCTAGCCTCAACAGGTGTCATTTTTATTGATCTATGATATGAATTGTTATAATTTTTAAGTAATTTGGGTAATACATCAATATATCTTTTAGTATTGTTAGCATGCATATATTTTATAATTTTTTCTCTTATACTTCTATTAAATCTCTCAGCTATTGCAGATTTTATTTCTTTATTTTTAGTTGTAAACCAATGTATATTATTATCTTTAAATAATTTTTGTGTCTGTTTTCCTGTAAATTCAGTACCTTCATCTGTCAATATGAATTTTGGTATTCTTTCTTTAAAAACTTGTTTAAAACCTTGTACTACTTCTTCAGATGTTTTTCTTTTTATAGGAAAAGCCCAAGCATATTTATTAAAAGCATCTATAACCGTTAACAAATAATTAGTTCCATCATTATATTTGCTATATTTTTTTATAAATAACAAATCAGCGTCAAATTGATTATTACTGTTTGGAACATAAACTCTTCTTCTTTTAAATTTACGAATGACAGGTTTATATCTAGTATATACATCTTGTTCATGTAAAAATTCTTCAACATTAGGTAACCCTGTTTTTCTTTTCAATTCATTAATTCCACAATAACCTGTTTCTGGATTATAATAGACCTCTTTTAAATTCCTAAAAAAGTATTCTTTTTACTTCCACAAATAGTACAGATACCTTTACCAACAGGTTTATTATTTTTATATGTAGTTTTATGATAATTTTTAGTTGGGGTTTTATCTTTACACTTGACACAATATATAGAAAGACCTAATCCAAAAGTTTTTTTAGCTTTAATAATAGGTTTAATAATTCCTCTAGCTAATCTTTCTTGAAATGTTGGATCTTGTATATCATTTAGATCATCTATTAATTTTTGATCAGCAACATGTCTCAGTTTTGTATCTTTTGTTTTATTGTAATCAATATCATGTTCTTTACATGCTTTATCAACTCTATTTATTCCAGGATCACCTCTTTTTAATCTTTTTTCTAATTTTGTAAATGGACCACAATATTGATATCCTGGTAAATGTAATTCTGGAGGATTTATTTTATCTTGTAACCATCCAATAATATCACCACCTCTAATTAAACCTACATAACCTCCACCTTTTATTTCTTTAAAAATATGAATATTTTTTTTACACACCATTTATTTATTTAGAAATTTATATCCATTCAATTGCATTTGTTTTACGTATTTTTGAACTGGATTAAATTTTAAACTTTTTATGAAATCCTTTTCACACATATAAATTTCTTCTTCTGTCATATCCTTAGCTTTAAACGAATTAATGAGTTCTTTATAAAAATTATAACAATGTCTATATTCTTCTTTCCTTTCTGCTATTTTTAATGTAAGATCTATGGCTTCTACTATACCAACTGATAAACTTAAAAAAGCAAGCGGTAGAAAGGCTATTGCTGATAAACCCGTTCCACTTAGAATAACCTTACTTACTGATAATGAAATACTTATCTTTTGATACATATTTCTACTCTTTCTGTAAACATATAATCTTTTTTCTAAATATACATCCATTTATATAGGATTAAATTTTTTCCTGTATCTCATTTCTGAATTCACTAAATCTAACATAAAAAAATCATATTTTTCTTGAACACTTTTATTATACATTTGCTTGAATTCTTCAGTACTTAATAAACCATCTATCTCTCTTATAATCTGTTGATTTTCTTTTGGTTGTAGAGTGAAAAATATATCGTAATTACAGTTCCTTCTTATATTGATAGGTGTTAAATAATATGACTGAGTTAAATAAATAAAGGATGCGTTTTTCTTTCTACCTCTGATAAATAATTCTTCGATGTTTTTTTTATCTTTCTCAATCACACAATCATCAAAAATAACTAAATTCTTTAATGTAGGATTTAAATCATCTACAGTAATAAAATTATGATCTGAAGAAAATAATACTTTTTTTTTTAATTTATCATATAATTTTAATAATCTTTTCTTATTCTTTATATTCTTACATTTCAAAATATCTTCTCTTTCTATATCTTCAAACAATGTATACATTTCTTGTAATTTAGAATATTTAGGTTCGTATAAATCTTTTGCACATATATATAATGTATCAAAAAATAATAAATCATAAATCAAATTTAACAGTAAATTTGTTTTACCTGAACCTGAAGATCCTACTATAAGTAATCTAAATGGATGTTTAGGTAACAAAGGGTGTTGTTTAGGACCAGGTAATTCTTCTGGTTCTGTGTAATCTTTAATTTTTATCATAATTTACTAGCAGTAAAAATAAAATTTGCTGCAGTAAAAAAAATTAATATTATATAAATGAACTTAGAAAAAGAACGGAAACATAAGTTTTTAAAGCAAATAAAAGATTCAATTAAAATAGTAAAAATAGAAAAAGAAATAAGAAAGAATAATGAAGATCAACTAAAAGAAAAAATAGGTATTCAAAAAACCTTAGAGGAATTTCATAAACCAGTCACTCAAGAAATTGAAAAATATGAAAAATCAAATAAAGAAGTTGTGAAAAGTATTCAAAATGTTGTAGAAAATATTTCATTTCCATCTATAGAAGAGCCTATTGAAGCTGTGAAAGAATTAGTATCTTATACTTATGATATTGATCAAAATTTAAATTTAAAATATTTAAAAGAGGAAAAATTATACAGACCGTCAGTATTTTTAAACGATCAAGAAAAATTAGAGGAGATGTATGGAAGAGCTAAACAGTTAAAAGAAGGATTATCTAAGAAAAGAGGCAACTTAAAAAGTACAATTTCTAGGGCTAAAAATTTTTCAGAGGAGGAATTAAACCAGAAAAAGAATGATATAAAAGAAATTAAAAATAAAGAAAATATGTTGCAAAATTATATGCATAGATTAAATATGATTCGAAGTAGTAAAGAAATGAAGGTGGGTAAAGGATTGAATGTATTATCGAATTTAACAGAAAAAATATGTAACGGAAGTAAATCAAAGAAATTGTATAATCAAGTAACTTTATTGTTAGATATGTTATTAAAAAATAAAGAAATGACTTATAATGATGTACAACGATATCATAAACAATTTCTCTGTTAATAAATGATAAAATATAAAGTTTATTTGAGTGAAGGTCAGAAAAATAAACTTAAATCAGCTTTTAGAAATAAAGTAGAAGTAACATTACAAATAAATATATCTAAAACTCCTAATCATGAGATGTATTTAACTAAAACTCAAATTAATCATATTAATAATAAAAAAAGAATTACAATTAGTAAAACTCAATTAGATAAAAATGGAGGATTTTTACCATTTCTAGCAACACTTATACCCTCATTAATAACCGCTGCTAAATTAGCAGTTCCAGCATTAGCAACAGGTGCTTTACATGGATTAGCTAGTTCAACTGTGCAAAAAAAGGGGTCTGGGAAAAAAAAAAAACTTGGAAAGGGAATATATCAACAGTGGGAATCAGTGACAAAATGATTATAGAAAATATGAAAAATGAAAAAGGATTTAGAGGTGTGTTTACCTCCGATTTATTACCTAAAACAATAGGAAAATTTGAAAATGGAATCATTAATTTAGATGTATCAACAGGTCCCGGAACTCATTGGGTTTGTTATTATAATGATCCTAAATATAAATATGTGGAATATTTTGATCCGTTTGGTGAATATGACAATATGAAGAAGGACTATATTCCTAAAAATATTAAATCATTTCTTGTTACATCCAATAAAAAAATAGGTTATAATGATAGTTTTTTACAGAAACCTTCATCTGTGAAATGTGGTATATTTTGTATGAAATATATAAGAGAAAGGAACAAAGGTATATCACCTAAAAATGTTCTCAAATCATTTCCTACACAAAAACCTAGTGACTATAATGAAAATTTTGTTATGTATAAATGATAAAATTAAAATCTGAAGGTCATAAGAAATCAGAGGAATTTACTGTAAATTTTATTACACCTCTTAAAATAAAAAAATTAGCTTTACACTCATTCTCTATGGAAGTTTCCTGGTTTAATATAAGTAAGAATTATGGAAATAACAAATTTAGAATGTATACATTAGACAAAGATATAAAAATCAGTTTAGACACAGATTTAGACACAGATATAACAATTATTATCTCAAATGGTAATTATACTGTAAGAGGTTTAAATGAGTATATGATGAAAATATTTGGTAAGGATCCACCTGTCAAATTTGGTATTATTGAAGCAAGACAAAGAATATCTATTAAACTGAAAAATGGTTGGGTAATTGATTTTACAGAAAGTAACTTTCATAAAATTATAGGCTTTTTAAAACCGACATATGGAAGTTATGATGAAGAAACAGAGATTGAAGGTGAACATATTGCTGATATATCTAATGGAAATGATAATATTTATATTCACTGTGATGTTGTAAAAGGATCTTTAATAAATCAATATAATTCAGAAGTTATATATTCTTTCACTAATAAAAACCCTCCAGGTAGTATAATTTCAAAAGAATTTAATAATTGGATATTTTTTCCTGTTAAAGTAGATCCTGTTGAAAGAATAAAAATGAGGATTACTAATCAAAAAGGTGAATTAATAGATTTAAATAAAGGAGCTGTAGAATTTAATTTTATTTCTTCTTAAATAAATGAATAGAAGAAAAAGTAAAAAAATACAAGGATTTTTAAACGTTTTATTGAAACCTAAGAATATATTAAATGAAATATTTTCTATGAAAAAGAAAGGAGGTGGTTTAAAAATTCTTCCTAAATAAATGATTTATGATTTAAGTGATACTCGTTATTATTATAATGATCACATTAAAAGTTATGAATTAAGAGAAATTCATCCAAAAGAACATAGTTCAGATAAGAATGCTACCTATGTTTTTCATATTAATGATACTAAAGCAAAAATTTTATATTCTAGAGGATATCTTGAACTAAAATTAAAAACTACAAAAAATGATAAATCATCCATTGGAAACGAAAATGTGAGTCTGGTAAATGGTGGAGGTTTTATCAAAACTTTAAAAGTACATATAGGAGATACCGAAATTGAATCAAATACACAGTCAAATTTTTCAATCATGAATCATGTTTTAAGATTAATTCATTATGCTCCTGATTATGTAACATCACAAGCTCAAAATGAATTTTTTTATCTAGATACATCTGATTCAGCTGACCGTAATGAGTTTAAATATGATGGTACTTTAGAAGATACTACTAAAATAACTGAATTTTTTAATAATTTGAAAATGAATAAAGATTATAACGAAGGATTCGTAAAGAGATGGGAACTAACGAAAGATAGCAATGTCATTAAAATATGGACACCTTTAAAAGATATAATCGATTTCTTTAGAGAATATGAAAAGATAATTTCAGGTTTTGAAGTGAAAATAGAAATTCAAAGAAATGAAAATAAAAATATGATATATACTAATATAAGAAACGAAAATTATAAGGTAGTAGTTGAAGGTTTAACCTTACATTTACCTTATATAGAATTAAAAAATTCTGCAGAAAGTTTGTTTCTAGAATCATATCTATCTGATAAAGATATAGAGGTAAATTGGGATCGATATAGATTTAAGATGGTAGGCCCTTATAGAAGCAACAGTGGGTCTGTGACAGCAACTACAGCGTCAGATGAAGTTTTAGGTGTCTATGTTATTCCTCAATATGTTGAAAGAGATAATAATTATGAAAAAAATAATATGATATTTGATCATATAGATATGGCAGAATGCTGGTTGATGATTAATAATAAACAAGTTCCTCTTATGCGTTGTAAAACAAATTTTACCAATAAAGATTATATTCGAGTGTATGAAGCTCTTTTACATGAAGGACTTTACGATAATAATACAGAAACAGGACCTTTGATAAATAAGGAGAATTTTGGTAAACTGTATCCTATTTTTCCTTTTGACTCATCAAATCATGAAAACTATACCGATTTAAATAATTTAGATATTGAATTTAATTGGATAACGAATAGTCAAAAGGAATATAAGTTTTATTTTATTTTTAAAGAAAGAAAGAGATGTTTTATAAATTTAAAAAATAAAACTATAACAATGGTTAAGAGTTTAAAATCTTAAAATTAAATAAATGAGTGCTTATTATCCACCTTATGATGATCAAATGAAAGAAGGACCTATTGGACCTCCTGGTATAGGTTTTAAATTAATGAATGATGGAAATTATGATATGGAAAATAGAATTTTAAAAAATTGTGAAAATCCTATAGATGATTTAGATTTAACCACTAAAAGTTTTGTTTTGAATAAAATAGAGAATAATCATCATGAATTGAGAGATCATATAGAAACTAAATATGATGAGAGTTTTTTATCCTTTACTGTAGAAACAGGCAAGAGAATAAAAGAATTAAATGATACAACTTTACATTCTTTAGAATGAAAAGTTTTTGATGCAAAAGGAAAAAGAATAGGAAATGTTGCAGATCCTAAAGATGAAAAAAATGTTGTGAATAAAAGATATTTTGAAAAAAATTCGTTAATATTACAGAATGATAAATTTGATGCAAAAAATAAAATAATTACGAATGTTTCTGAACCTGAAAATGATAACGATGCTGTCAATAAAATATATTTAGATAATAGAGATATCTGGGTTACTATACTAGATGATTTTCATACAGATGGGGATTATAAAAAAGTAAATTTCAATATGATGAGCTCAAAATTACTGGATCAAGAGATGCGATTATCTACCGATATGTATATGAAAATTTCTATATATATAGATATATATGATACAGTAGAAAGTAAATATATATATGATAAAAGTCCACTGATATCTCTGGAAATCAATGGTAAGGAAATTTTAAATGTTAATAGAGATGTAGTAACCTGTTTTGCTTATGGTAAACGTGATGATATCATCACATTAAAGATAAAATGTGATGGTAACGCTTTAAAACCTTATATGCATATTGAAAAAATTTCTTTCTAATAAATGGATATTGATTGGAATGAATTTTCCAGAAAAAATTTATCTGAAGATGTAATTAGAAATCTTATTAGTCATGTAAATTGGGATTTAGTTTTACAATATTCAACACTGTCTGAATCTTTTATTGAAGAATTTGCTCAACCTGATGATTGGCCTAAAATTTCTATTTAGGTGTCTATGTTATTCCTCAATATGTTGAAAGAGATAATAATTATGAAAAAAATAATATGATATTTGATCATATAGATATGGCAGAATGCTGGTTGATGATTAATAATAAACAAGTTCCTCTTATGCGTTGTAAAACAAATTTTACCAATAAAGATTATATTCGAGTGTATGAAGCTCTTTTACATGAAGGACTTTACGATAATAATACAGAAACAGGACCTTTGATAAATAAGGAGAATTTTGGTAAACTGTATCCTATTTTTCCTTTTGACTCATCAAATCATGAAAACTATACCGATTTAAATAATTTAGATATTGAATTTAATTGGATAACGAATAGTCAAAAGGAATATAAGTTTTATTTTATTTTTAAAGAAAGAAAGAGATGTTTTATAAATTTAAAAAATAAAACTATAACAATGGTTAAGAGTTTAAAATCTTAAAATTAAATAAATGAGTGCTTATTATCCACCTTATGATGATCAAATGAAAGAAGGACCTATTGGACCTCCTGGTATAGGTTTTAAATTAATGAATGATGGAAATTATGATATGGAAAATAGAATTTTAAAAAATTGTGAAAATCCTATAGATGATTTAGATTTAACCACTAAAAGTTTTGTTTTGAATAAAATAGAGAATAATCATCATGAATTGAGAGATCATATAGAAACTAAATATGATGAGAGTTTTTTATCCTTTACTGTAGAAACAGGCAAGAGAATAAAAGAATTAAATGATACAACTTTACATTCTTTAGAATGAAAAGTTTTTGATGCAAAAGGAAAAAGAATAGGAAATGTTGCAGATCCTAAAGATGAAAAAAATGTTGTGAATAAAAGATATTTTGAAAAAAATTCGTTAATATTACAGAATGATAAATTTGATGCAAAAAATAAAATAATTACGAATGTTTCTGAACCTGAAAATGATAACGATGCTGTCAATAAAATATATTTAGATAATAGAGATATCTGGGTTACTATACTAGATGATTTTCATACAGATGGGGATTATAAAAAAGTAAATTTCAATATGATGAGCTCAAAATTACTGGATCAAGAGATGCGATTATCTACCGATATGTATATGAAAATTTCTATATATATAGATATATATGATACAGTAGAAAGTAAATATATATATGATAAAAGTCCACTGATATCTCTGGAAATCAATGGTAAGGAAATTTTAAATGTTAATAGAGATGTAGTAACCTGTTTTGCTTATGGTAAACGTGATGATATCATCACATTAAAGATAAAATGTGATGGTAACGCTTTAAAACCTTATATGCATATTGAAAAAATTTCTTTCTAATAAATGGATATTGATTGGAATGAATTTTCCAGAAAAAATTTATCTGAAGATGTAATTAGAAATCTTATTAGTCATGTAAATTGGGATTTAGTTTTACAATATTCAACACTGTCTGAATCTTTTATTGAAGAATTTGCTCAACCTGATGATTGGCCTAAAATTTCTAGATATCAAAAATTATCAGAAGATTTTATAGAAAAATGTAAAGATAAAGTAGATTGGGTAAACATATCTCAATATCAAACTTTAAGTAACGAATTTATCATAAAATTTTCTGATAATTTAGATTTATATAAAGTATCAATATTTCAAAATCTTACAGAAGATACCATGAGAGAATTAAAAGATGATTTAAATTGGTTGTATATAACTAGATATCAAACATTTAGTGAAAATTTTATAGAAGAATTTATGCATAAATTAGATTTTTGTTATTTGATTAAATATAAATTTGAGCTATTACCTGATCACTTTTTTAATGTTTATTGGAAAAAAGTACAAGCTATACAGATGAGTGAATTAAATAAAAAGTTTGGTCATCACGAAATAGAACCTTACCAAGAGAAAATTTTTGAAGAGATATATGAAGTTAAATCAGTCTTGAGAGAGAGTGTTTATCTTTTGAGACAATTAACTAACAAAGATGATAAATTTAATAAAAATGTTTCTATATAAATGGATGTTACATATAATAATGGTATGGGAAAAAAAACTATGTCTTTCTTAAATATGGAGAATCCTACTGAAGTGAAATCTATTTTTATATATAATTGTTCTCTTGAAGGAATAGAAAATTTAACTAATTTAAAGGAATTATATTGTGTGGGAAATAAATTAAAATCTCTTGAAGGAATAGAAAATTTAATAAATTTAGAAACATTAGATTGTAGCGAAAATGATATTACATCTCTTGAAGGTATAAAAAATTTAACTAATTTAAAAAAAATATATTGTGATTTAAATAAATTAACATCCCTTGAAGGAATAGAAAATTTAACTAATTTAGAAACATTAAATTGTAGCATAAATGATATTACATCTCTTGAAGGTATAAAAAATTTAACTAATTTAAAAAAATATATTGTGGAGGAAATAAATTAACATCTCTTGAAGGTATAAAAAATTTAACTAATTTAAAAGAATTATATTGTGAGGGAAATAAATTAACATCCCTTGAAGGAATAGAAAATTTAACTAATTTAGAAACATTATATTGTAGCGAAAATGATATTACATCTGAATTAATATTTTTACCTAGAGTAAATGATGAAGAACCCATGAGAAGAAATAATGTAGGATTTCCAGTCTTAAAAAATGTTTACTAATAAATGGAAGAGTTCAATGACCTGAGTTGTCCTTTAATAGTTAATATAAGTAATTTAAATCCTGGAAAATATAATCTGATATCATTGAGAAAAACTTTAAACGCTGGGAAAATTTATGTAATCGTAAAATTATGTGTAGAAGATGAAGAAAAAGAGTATATCCTTGCGAGAAAACATGTAAAACTTTCCAATGAATCAATATATGAAATCAATAGAGGAAGATATATATTTAAGTATTTGAGTGATGATGAATATGAATTAGAGGAAGTATATACTTAAGAGTTATCATAACTGGTTTGACTTCCTAGATTATGAAGTACATACCATTAATCCATTGTAAGATCATCTTCCTTCATTTTAATTACATTAGCTTGATTGATAGTTTTTTCCAATTTCGATTTTCTACAGTTATAATCATCAATACTTTCTTCTATAGATATTAACTTATTCTTTTTAATCTCTTTTTTAAATCTCTTCGTTTCTCATATAATTTACGTCTTTTACATTTATCAAATCTCTTTCTGTTTGAGCCAATGACCCTACAGTATTTTTTTCAATAGATTTAAAGAAAAATTCGAATCGTGATTTTGCATTTATATTTTCATCATTTGATTCCATTCTGCTTAAAGGAAAGTTTATCACACAGTGAACCTTTATATAAACTGCTCTTATCAGTCAAAAAGTGACCCTCACATCAGGAAGTGGTTTTTGTTTCAGGAAGCGATGTTAAATCTATAAAGCGATGTCAATAAATATTATTTTCCGGTAGTGTTAGAGAAATACACCACAAGCCAGGAAATGTTTTTGATAATAAATGACCTCAGACTTTTCAACCTCATTAAGACTGATTGCACGCTCATATAAACGGATGTATGATTATTTAAGTATTTTGGGTGAGAAAGCATTTTTATAATTATCTAGGTTCTTTTTATGGAGGACTAACAGCCCCTCCATTTATTTTAAAACTTAATAAATTACTATCAAGATTTTATGATCTCTATAAAACGCGTCCGTAATTTACGTTTCGATATATTTTAAGTCACTTTGTAATCCTATTTTTAGGATCTCTTTTAAAGTTTATTTAAAGGATTCATTTCTTTTTTTTCACGCATTTTTATTTAATTTCATCCTTTTTATCTATGGGGGGACTAATGGTCCCCTCATAAATATCAAAATAAGGTAGCTCCAAAATGGAGCTCCCTTGATCTCATGCATTTATCTAAACTAAATGTAAAAAAGGCCTGCTATAAAATCATGTTTTTAATATTAACCTTTTTTTATATATATAAAAAAAAGATAAAATTAAGTTTTTAGTATTAAAATATAAGGATTTTTTTGACGCCATTTAAAATGGCATTATATTTTTTAATATCTTCAAATTTATAGTATATCTCACGCATTTATCTAAAAAAAAAGTTAAAATTTGGTCTAAATGTAAAAAAGGTCTTATTTTGATATAAAATCATGTTTTTAATATTAAAATGGATCGATACCTTTTTTTTATATATAAAAAAGATAAAAATAAGCTATAAAATATAGTTTTTAGTGTATAAAGTACATGTGCGCTCGTAAGGTGTTTTAGATACTACTTTTGTTTTTTTCGAAATGGCCCGCAAAAGCTTCTATCCACTCTAGCTGAAAAACTAATGAACCGAATTTTACAAAATTCGGTAGATAAGTCACTTGTGGGTCGCCCTGGTGCTAATTAGATTTTGGTATGATTTGGAAAAAAATAACCTGCCTTTTTGTGAGAAATGGCTCGTATAAATCTTCAAAATCTAAACTATTAAACAAGCATTTAATTGATACATATGAACATGCATAGTCTTTTTTTAGATATTGGCTATTTTTGCGGACCATTTCGTAAAAAAAGGCAAGTTATTCTTTTCCGAATCGTACCAAAATCTAATCAGCACCAGAGTATCCCACAAGTGATTTATCTACCAAATTTTGTGAAATTTGGTCACATTAGTATTTTAGCTAGAATGGATACATGATATTTTTGCTGGCGATTTCGCAAAAAAAGGCGGGTTCTTTTTTACCGAATTGTACCAAAAACTAATCAGTAGCAGGGTCGCATCCAAGGGTCTTACCTACCAACTTTTATGAAATTCGGTCCATTAGTTTTTGAGTTAAGAGTGGATACATACTATGCACAAACACACAGACACACAGACACACAGACATACAGACACACAGACACACACACACACACACAGACAGTGAATTAAATTTAATTAAAATAAAGAGAACGTGGATATAAGTCTGCAGGGAAAGTCATGTACTGCCCACATCAGACTTTTACTTTCCCTGCAATGGCAATGTATAGGGAAAGTATTGGAATCATACCAAAAATTGCATCTCGAGTTTTCGTCGGATCTACACGTTTTGGGACCTCTAGAATATGAAAAAACTATTTTTAGCGTAACGTCTGTGTGTGTGTGTGTATCTGTCTGTGTAATGTATGTATCCACTCTAGCTCAAAAACTACTGGACCAATTTTTCAAAAAATTTGGTAGGTAAGTCACTTGTGTGGGACCCTGGTATCGATTAGCTGCATGTACCATTCGAGAAACAAACTCGCCTTTATTTTGGAAAATGGTCCGTAAAAATCTCATGTATCCACTCTAGCTAAAATACTAATTGACAAAATTTCACAAACTTTGGGAAATCAGTCACTTGTGGGATACTCTGGTGCTGATTATAATTTAGTACGATTCAGAAAGAATAACCTGCCTTGTTTTACGAAATGTTCCGCAAAATTAGTCAAAATTTAAAATAAAAGACTACGTATGCTCAAATGTATCAATTAAATGCTTGTTTTATACGTAATTTTTGACGAAGAAAAGAATAAGTCTAACTCCATTACTCTATGACTCACCGTTCTCGAGATATTTAAGTTTTTTTTTTCATTTTCGTTACACCGACTTTGGAAAAATGTCCAATTACCAAATAAAAACAAAAATTGAATTAACAGTGCACATTTAGCGTTCTTTCGTGCAATTAAACTCAAATGAATTATTAAAGATATAAAGAAAAATTGAATTTGTGTCTGAGAGGAAAGACATGTGCTGCCCACATCAGATTTTTACTTTCCCTGCAATACATGGAAATGTATAGGGAAAGTATTGGAATCATGCCGAAAATCACAACTCGAGTTTTCGACGGATCTACACGTTTCGAGACCTCTAGAATACGAAAAAACAATTTTTAGCGTGACGTCTGTGTGTGTGTCTGTGTGTCTATCTGTGTGTCTGTCTGTGTGTCTGTGTGTCTGTCTATGTGTCTGTGTGTCTGTCTGTCTGTCTGTGCAGATTTTGTATCCACTCTAACTAAAAAACTAATGGACCGAATTTCACAATATTTGGTAGGTAAATTACTTGTGAGCGAGTCTGGTGTTGATTAGTTTTGGGTACGATTTGGAATAAAAGAACCCGCCTTTTTTTTGCGAAATGGCCCGCAAAAACTTGCATCCACTCTAACTGAAAAATTGATGGACCGAATTTCACAAAATTCGGCAGATGAGTCACTTGTGGGTTACCTTGGTGCTGATTAGATTTTGGTACGATTCGGAAAAATATGACCTGCCTTTTTTTGCAAAATGGCCCGCAAAAATCGTCCAAATCTAAACTAAAGAACTGGGTATACTCAAATATATCCATTAAATGCTGATTTAATGCGTAATTTTTAACGACGAAAAGAATAAGACCAACCCCATTACACTAGGACTAGCCGTTTTCGAGATATTTTAGTTTTTCGTACTTTCCCTACGCCACCTTTGAAAATAAGCCCGGTTGCCGAATGAGAACGAAAATTGAATTAAAAGTGAAATAAATTTAGTTAAAATAAAGAGCACGTTAATATAAGTCTGCAGGGAAGGTCATGTGCTGCCCACATCAGTTTTTACTTTCCCTGAGATGCATTGTATTGTATAGGGAAAGTATTGGAATCATGCCGAAAATCGCAACTCGAGTTTCACACGTTTTAGGACCTCTAGAACACGAAAAAACTATTTTTAGCGTGACGTCAGGTTGTGTGTGTGTGTGTGTGTGTGTGTGTGTGCAAGGTATGTATCCACTCTAACTAAAAAACTAATGAACCCAATTTCATAAAATATCAAACCCTTTTGCTGATTAGAGTTTGGTACAATTCTGAATAAAAGAATCCGCCTTTTTTGTGAAATGGCCCCCTTAATTGCATGTATCCACTCTAACTCAAAAATTAATTCACAAAATTTCACAAAATTTGATAGATAAGTTAATTGTATGTTATTCTGGTACTAAATAGATTTTGATACGATTCGGGAAAACAGAACCTACACTTTTTGCAAAGTGGGCTGCAGAAATCATCAAAATCTAAAATAAAAGGCTACGTATACACAAATGTATCAATTAAATGATTATTTTATTCGTAATTTTTGACGCTGAAAAGAATAATACCAACCGCATCACTCTGGAATTAACCGTTCTCGAGATATTTTAGTTTATTTCCATTTTTGCTACGCTTCCTTTCAAAATGCGTGCAGTTACCAAATGAAAACGAAAATTTAATTAAAAGTCAAATTCACAGAAATTTAAAATAATGATGCTGAGTAAGAGTGGATACCTAATGATACTAAGTTGAAATGGAAACATACATTGCGCAAGCAGAGACGCACACACACATAAACGTCACGCTAAAAATAGTTTTTCTGTATTCTAGAAGTCCCTAAACGTATAGATCCATCAAAAACTCGAGTTGTGATTTTCAGTATGATTCCAATACTTTTCCTATACAGGGTGTCCCAAAACGATTGAAACGCGCTTTAATTCTTTACCTGTTGGAGATAAGTGAGCAATGTAAATTGCAAAAATGTTGAAAGTAAGGTAAGAAATAAGACTACGTTAATGAAATAGTCCTCCCATTAATTTTCAAAAAGTTTCACTTTTTAAATTTTTATACGATCCCCTTAGACAAATTTGATCAATCAGAAAATTTTTATTTTTAATGCAACAAGATTATAAAAACCGCATATCTGTATCTTTAAAATCAACTGAATTATGATAAAGAGAAAAAATCTTACTTATGCCACTTTTCCGTACCATGTGAAAGGTTGTTTCATCAGTGAAGATAGGGATCATATATAAATTGACAATGGAAATTGTTTAGATCAAAAATACGTTAATATGTGTCAAAATTTTTTATCACAAATGCATCTAAATAAAACATTACACAGACAGATATCATATAAAGCAGTGGTAATCACTACGCAGTTGGGTATCCTATCTATTATCATGCAGTTTTATCTTTTTGTGATATGTCACAAATTTACATTTCTAATTTGATATAGGGTCCCCATTCACAATGTTCAATTTTCAATTAAATATAACTCGCTGAATTTTAAAGATACAGATATGCGGTTTTTTTAATGATCTTGATGCATTAAAAATAAAACATTTCTGATTGACCAAATTTGTCTAAGGCGGTCGTATAAAAATTTCAAAAGTCTAACTTTTTGAAAATTAATAGGATGACTATTTCATTAACGTAGTCTTATTTCCTACCTTACTTTCAACATTTTTGCAATTTACATTACCCACTTATCTCCAGCAGGTAAAGAATTAAAGCGCGTTTCAATCTTTATGGGACACCCTGTATATTACCATGTATATTGCAGGGAAAGTAAAAATTAAATGAAAAGTACACATTTAGTGTTATTTAGTGCAATTAAACTTGAATTAATGAATTATTAATTAAATAAAAAGAAAATGAATTTGAGTCTGTAGGTAAAGTCATGTACTACTCACATCAGATTTTTGCGTTCGTGACGACATTGTCCCCTCTAGAGGGGGAGTCCCCCCCCCTCGGCAGTACATTTGGTCAAGTATGGTATCTATCGAAAGATTTTGTCAAACCCTTCGAAATGAAGGGGACGCTATAATTCTAATTCTTTGGATCAACGATACCAATTTTCCAAAATTTTACTTGCATGCTTTTTCTCTGTACTTAACTGTCGTTTACGTTTGGTTTAATTTTTTAGAATTGTAACATTTTTGCCAGTGCGTGCTTCATACGTGCATGGTATCCGCTTCGATTTTCAATGCGAAATTTGATTGGAAAATACCCATGCCTGCGGTTATACAGTTTTTATAGAGCCTATCGCAATGTTACGACCTACCGGAAGGTATAGGGTAACTGTTTGGATCGTCAGAAGAGCCACATTTGTAATTTATCCTACGCAAATAAAAATGGTGACAGTAAAATAGACCTTCATTTCAGGAACAGGTGTAAACAATGTGTCTAACTCCATGATTCCAAGTCTGCAAGACTTTATCTAACGCATCTCGCGTGAAATAAATATAAAAATCTGATGTGGGCAGCACATGACTTTCCCTGGAAACTTATATCCACGTTCTATTTATTTCAATTAAATTTAATTCACTTTTAATTCAATTTTCGTTCTCATTTGATAACTGGACTTATTTTCAAAGGTGGCGTGGAAAAATACGAAAAAAACTAATATATCTCGAGAACGGCTAGACCTAGTGTAATGGGGTTGGTCTTATTCTTTTCTTCGTTAAAAATTACGCATTAAACAAGCATTTAATGGATATATTTGAGCATACGTAGCTTTTTAGTTTAGATTTTGATAATTTTTGCGGGCCATTCTGCAAAAAAAGGCAGGTTATTTTTTTCTGAATCGTACCAAAATCTAATCAGCACCAGGGTGACCTATACGTGACTCATCTCCCGAATTTTGTGAAATTCGGTCCATTAGTTTTTCAGCTACAGTGGATACAAGCTTTTGCGGGCCATTTCACAAAAAAGGCGGGTTCTTTTATTTCGAATCGTACCCAAAACTAATCAGCACCAGCCCCGCCCACAAGTGACTTACCTACAAAATTTTGTGAAATTCGGTCCATTAGTTTTTTATTTAGAGTGGATACAAAATCTGCACAGACAGACAGACAGACAGACAGACACACAGACAGACACACAGACAGACAGACACACACACAGACGTCACGCTAAAAATGGTTTTTCCGTATTCTAGAGGTCTCGAAACGTGTAGATCCGTCGAAAACTCGAGTTGCGATTTTCGACATGATTCCAATACTTCCCTATACATTACCATGTATTGCAGGGAAAGTAAAAATCTGATGTGGGCAGCACATGACTTTCCCTGCAGACTTATATACACATTATCTTTATTTTAATTAAATTTAATTCACTATTAATTCAATTTTCGCTCTCATTCGATAACCGGACTTATTTTCAAAGGTGGCGTAGGGAAAGTACGAAAAACTAAAATATCTCGAGAACGGCTAGTCCTAGTGTAATGGGGTTGGTCTTATTCTTTTCGTCGTTAAAAATTACGTATTAAATCAGTATTTAATGGATATATTTGAGTATACCCAGTTTTTTATTTTAGATTTTGGCAATTTTTGCGGGCCATTTTGCAAAAAAAGGCAGATTATTTTTTTCTGAATCGTACCAAAATCTAATCAGCACCATTGTGACCTATACGTGACTCATCTACCGAATTTTGTGAAATTCGGTCCATTAGTTTTTCAGCTACAGTGGATACAAGCTTTTGCGGGCCATTTCACAAAAAAGGCGGGTTCTTTTATTCCGAATCGTACCCAAAACTAATCAGCACCAGCCCCGCCTACAAGTGACTTACCTACAAAATTTTGTGAAATTCGGTCCATTAGTTTTTTAGTTAGAGTGGATACAAAATCTGCACAGACAGACAGACAGACACACAGACACACAGACACACACACAGACGTCACGCTAAAAATGGTTTTTTCGTATTCTAGAGGTCTCGAAACGTGTAGATCCGTCGAAAACTCGAGTTGCGATTTTCGGTATGATTCCAATACTTTCCCTATACATTACCATGTATTGCAGGGAAAGTAAAAATTGTTGAATTTCATTATTGTGTTATTTTCTGTCTCCAAAGCCAAATAACCTATAAAATTGCTACCTAATTTTTAATTCCTGACTTAATTCCTACAGAAAAGAATTGATATTCAAAATTATTTTTGATAGAGCTGTGAAACAATTATTCCTCTAACTTTAATTGTGGCCAACATTCAAAGGGTCATTCAAAAGGTTAAAAAACCCATTTTGTGGTATGAAGTAAAGCATTTTCCCCATAACCTGTACTGTCCCGAATTTGGCGACTTTTCTGATGCCAATTCTCTTACGGCGCCCGGAGTTTTTAAAATGTATTTTTAGCTTGTACAAAGGAATTTCCGGTATTTTTTTTTTCAAATTTAACAATATTCTAACCATTTAAAACACGAAATTTGGGTACTTTTCGGTTAAAGGAGTGCCAGTCGTTCTCTGTGGAAGGTCGCTATGTGGAAACAGCCGTTTGTGCAACAGTTGATCCGTAGTAATTCGAACATGGATCTACGCCAGTTTCGCGGGCTTACCTCGCTACTATCGCGTGCTGAAAACATCACAGAATCCGATCCCGCTGGCTGTCAGATGTCGCACGTAGCAACAGCTATTTGTGCAACAGGTGTTCCGTGGCTCATAGGGTAATGTAGCAATTCAAACATGGATTTATGCTCGCTAAAAGAACATGACAAAATCCGACCTCGCTGGCTGTCGGAAGTCGCACGTAGCAGCAGGTATTTGTGCAACGGGTGTTCCGTGGCTCATAAAGTGATGTAGCAATTCAAATATGGATCTACGCCCGCTAAAAAAACATAACAGAATCTGGCCCCGCTTGTTGTCGGAGCTCGCACGTAGTAACATATATTTGTGCAACAGGTGCTCCATAGCTCATAGAGTGATTTTCATGTTACCTCCGCTGAACGGACGTAAGCCTGTGTCTATTAGCCGTGAAATTGCACAAACAGCTTTTGCTACTTGCGAGCTTCAACAGCCAGGATTCTGTAATGTTTTTAGCGGGCGAGCGCAGCAAGGTTAAGACCGCGAAGCAGTCGTAAATCCATGTTCAAATTACTACTGACCAACTATTACACAAACGTCTGTTGCCACATTGCGACCAAATCCGACTGTCGCCCCGTTAACCGAAAAGTACCCAAATTTGATGAAAAATGATACGTAGAAGAAATTTGACAAAAAACGATACTTAGAAGAAATTTGGTAAGAAACAGAATTTAGAACATTCGTACCCACTTGCAATCAACTTTTGATTCATACTCTATTCAATCACATTCATTTTACCTCTATCAATCAAACCATAAAAAAACAATACTAAATCTTTCACTCTTCACAGCACACACAAATCAAATCAAAGAAACTTGAAATACGATGAAAAAAGATCTTCAATACTTGCTTCAATCTATCAAATTAAAAAATCAACACATGGTTAAATCCAAAAATCCAAAATCAACGAGGCTCGTCGTTCGAAACGACCGAGCAGAACAGCAGGCGCAAGAAATGCTCTGCTGTTGCAGACGATAGAAATGTGCTGCAATTCTGCACAAAATCCCAAAAGAGGGTTGCCATAGTTACCAAAATAATACAAAGATCGCAACATAGCACTCCGCTTATCGCCGATTTGGCGCGACAAAAAAAACGACCTTACCGGTCTCTGAAATGGAACCTGAAGTAAATATACTCTTGGCAACGCTCGGACATTTTCATTCATATTTCATCTCCGTTTCATTTTCATTACTTAACGCATAACGCTGTAACGTCTCTAAATATCAATAACATTCGAAATACAGATATTTAAATATTTAAAAACTTTTTTAAAAAGTGAATAGATATTTTTGCTTTTTCAATATTTTATTTAAGTAGCAATTTTCGGTAAAGTACATAATAAAAATACTGTCCTCGCTTACTAGTTTTGCGTGAATACAAACCGAACACACACATTTGACGAAAATATTTGCGCCATATTGCTGCCACTTCAAATGTATTTACACGTATCAAATATAATTCAGAAAAAATATTTACGCCATGTTGCTGGCACTTAAAATGCTAACATTTGGCGAAATTATTTTCGCCATACTACCGGCTCATTAATGCCTTATCCGCGGCAATTCTGTTCATACATTGCATTCTTCTGATGATACATATAGCAAGACATGAGAAAGCAAATTTAAATGAACAATTAATAGAGTATGACAGATAGTAATTCACACTAGACACCAAAACAATATTAAATATTTTATAATCAGTTTCTCATGTTTCCATAAAATTTTACGATGTCCTTAAAGAACTTAAAAAGAATGGTTCTGTTGTTCAGCTTTCCGTACTTCCTGAATTAACTGATGCCTACTGAAAAATATATCTGACTACTGCAAATGTTGGATCTGAAATTGTGTGCCACCTGCAGGGTTAACACTCATCTCCTTCCACATGTCCTCAGCGCTTCCTTTTCGAACGTCGTCGTTTGGACTTTCGTTTTCCACCTTTGGAACGCTTACGTCCTCCTCCACTGGAACGTTTTCGCCTTCCTCCACTAGATCGCCGTTTGGATCTAGATCTGGATCTGCGTTTGGAGCCGGACTTGCGTCGACGTTTTCCTCTCTCCACTAATTTGTACTTCCCATCCAACTCGGTCAAAAACCCGCGATCAACACCATCCTTAAGAAACAAACGGAAGCTAGCTTCAGCAGCTGGATCAACCAAATGACCCTCCGAAGCCAAGAAATTTTTTATGTCAGCAAGAGATGAACCATTTGGATCTTGAAGATGGAGGATGGCATTCACAACCTCTCTGTCATTATTCTTCTGTGATTTAGGGGACTTGCTTTTCTTATCCATTAAACTTCGATTTTGAGCCGCTGGTAGTCTTGTAAATTAGCAGAGGAATTGGGCTATTTCAACAATTTTGATGATTATAGAAAAAACAAATTTTGTTGAAGCTATTCAGAGAGTGTTATATATTTTAAATGAATTTAGAATGTTCTCTTAATGTATTTCTCGTTCCGCTCGTGTTTCCTAAACTGTGATGCCACTCAAACAGAAAATTCCGCAAATTGTACTTTTCGTACCAAATCTTGATCTATGAAGGTAAATGCTATATGAAGTAAATGAAATCTATGGAGATAATTTTCTATTAGGATGATTGAAGGGACAAGCAAGGTTTTCATAGTTTAGTTTTTTGTGTAATTGTACCATTTAAACCAACATTGAATCAACTAACGTCATCTTGTACATTGGTTGATATCATTATAAGTAATTACGTATAATAATACTAAAAACGTATGTTTGTTGGACGAAGAGAGAGTTTTCGATTAGTTCTCCAGTTTAAAGAATATTTTAGATAAAGGACAGAAAGAACAAAGAGTTATGGCGTCACATATTTACTATAGTGCCTCTAATCACTGTGGATGAATTACTCATAAACTATGGCAGAAGCTGGTGTGAAAAGAATTTTGTTCTCAATACTTCACAGCTTTTGTTCACTTCAAAACTAAAAGTTATTCCGTTAATAACACGCAACTGTGAATCTGTCAAAATCAAATACATGTAGAAGTTGATCCGGAGCCGGACCCGAACCAGGGACCCGGTGCTTACAAGCCTGACATTATAAGATTAGAGCAAAAGCTAGCTTCCACTCCGAACTTATAATTCGGGTATCCTAGCATCTCCGATCGATGTCTTTGGCAGGAGCAGAGTCGGCTGCTGCCACACACCGACGACAACCAATAAGACGGTCGGTCACTCCTTCTGGGGCGTAATCAAAATTCAGTCGAGAGAAAAACTTTTATCAATTCAGAAGAGACTCGCTCCTGAATTCTCGACTTGATCAGTCGAACCTCCGTTCGACTGCCTCGAACTTAACGTTCCAAAAATCAGGACTTATCCGCCTGCCGCAGAATCTCTCTGCAAAGTATTATTATCATGTATATAGCATCTGTAAAATTTACTGCAAATAAATGTTACTTTATGCAACGTTAACGTTTTGCCTAGAGGACAACAACAACAAATGTCGGGGGAATGTGCCGGGCATTAATACCGCATGACAGGTTTTGCCCAAGTAAACAAAACCACAAAAAACCCCGCATACATACTATGACCATTGTACTGAAAAAAATATGATTGCCGTACTCAGAAACGTATGGTTATCGTATATATACACATGAACTGAAACAATAAGTATATTTACGTACCCTCTGTGGAATATTCCGAAACACCTACGTAACCCAAAAAATTCTAGATCAATCACCTCTGTTCTCGAAAAAATTATATAATTAAAATAAGTAGCAACTGTCCTTCAAGTTGCCCTTGGAGATAAATATGGCACAGTATCACCAACTTGGTGACTTTTTAAAATATCGCCAAATTACCAAAAATAACGCTTAATTAACGAAAATAACACCAAAAATGAACATTCAATTTCTCCAATGATTAAAATTGTTTAATATATGGACGACATTGCTTAGAGGATGCGAGCAATATTTATAATTTTGAAGTTAGATTTTCGCAAATTTCCGACAGCATTTATCATTTTTGGCGACATTTAACCCAATATGTCGCCAAGGTTACAAGGTTACATACAGTAACGATAATTATAATCCGTGCAATAGTGTTGGAAAATATTTACTTTCAAAACATAATTCATAGTTTTATGTAGAAGGAAAGCTAATTGTGACGGGTTCCAAAATTCGAGTTCTCGACAGAAGAGAAGGCTTAAGCATCCCTAAGCTCGAATCGAACGTTTTCGAAATGATGTATACTAATATGTGCGTGTGTGTGTGTGTGTGTTTCTTGAGCCAATGGATGCAATATCTCAGGAACGAATGGAGTATTTCAAACGTAATTTAGTACGTTTATTATAATCAGTCAATACTGAAACCCTATAGATTTTAAACGCAATTGGATAATCAGAATACAACTAATTCATTTACTACTAATTAATTTAGTACTAATTTACAGCTAATTAATTTAAAACTAATGAATTTTTAAAAAATTATTAAAATATAAAGACCCTCAACAATGATGAATGAATAACCATGTCAAATGCACATGTTTATTAGAAAAACGAATGACGCAGATTTTAGAATACTAGCATGAACCGTTCTCTAGATATTGTCCAATTTTTAAATGAATTATTCGAAAAAATTAAAAAATCAGGACTTTCAACACTTTTTAAATAAAAATTCATTTCATATGCAATTTTTTTATTCGAAAACAAACGGCATAAACTTTTCAACCCTAACATAAACCATTCTACTGCCCGTTTTTCAAATAAATTTTTCACAAAAATTACGTAAAATTTAAAAAAAAAACAATAAGTAGCATTAAATAAGTTTATTTCCCATATGCAATATTATACAACAAATTCATTAACGTCATTCTCGTACACCTACTTCTTTCCGTTTAGGACTGAAGTAAATTTATTTGTACTAGTTTTGGATTTTGACGCCCAAAAATTCGTCAATACTTATATATTTCACGGGATATTAATTCAATGTCATTTGCATTTTGATGAAGTGTTTTGCACGTAAACATGAATAAGCCATTTTGTTTGGTCTCATAAGCTGCCAAAAGCACCTGGTTTCAACTTACGTACTATTAAGTCAATACGAAAAACATTGTGCAGTGGATTTTATACAACATTACTTCGCTGTGAAAAAAGTAAAGTCATTGAGTTATGTAGGACAAGTCATGTTCTAGCCACATTAAATTTTTCAAAGCCTTCTTAGGCCCACCAAACAGTCATCCGGTGTTTTAGAAAACTTATCAGATAGAAATGATTGCAACATTCCTAAAGGAGAATTTAAAAAAATTAGGATAACGATCTCGGCAACGAAACGAGATAGAAGACAAATATCAATCACAAAGTTGTAAAGAATTATCTAATTGATAGGAATCGGATTCGGGAATGCACGAAACACGTGTATGGAAGGCAATAAATACCAGTCAAAGAGTCGTATCTTCCGAGGTTGTAATACGGTGACACCTGCAATGCTTGTCAAAGTACGCGGTAAGATTATTTCTCGAATTTAAATTTTGTACTGTTGCTGACAGGGGGCAGTTTTTAACTGGCTTTGCATTTGACTCATGTGTGTGTAAGTGTAGCTTATTTTATCATTTCTGAATAGGACAGCAGTTTGCCCATAGCCCTTGTGGTAAAATAAATGCCTTCAATAATAGTTCTATTGTATATTTCGATTCATTAAATAATGCTCCACAACTTTGTATTTGACCTTTATCATCTACCTCATCGCTTTGTTGAAGAGTTCGTTATTCTAACTTTTTAAATTCCCCGCTAGCGGTAATCCCTTTTAGTCGACCTGATATGTACACTCATGGACGTTTCCTTACAAAGTTATTGGGATGCTTAAGGGCTTTCTTAGGAACGCTGTAAATTAAGCTATTGATATTTCGTTTTACATTTTTGTTTCGGTAAAGCGGTTGTGTCAATTAACCAATATTAGCGAATGGCAATGTTGTCAGATCACCAGTTTGTTCAAATCTTTATCTAGTATACACTTTAAGCATTAATTATGTTCAACTCTGTTAATTTAATTGCGCTCTTAGAATACATGATTGGGCGAAATTGACTCAAAATCGGAAATTTAACAAAATAGTAAGGCAGTGTTGTCAGGTCACCAGTTTGTTCAAATATTTATCTAATGCGCATTAATTACGTACAACTCAGTTAATTTAATTGTGCTCTTAGAATACATGATTTGGCGAAATTGATTCAAAATTGGGAAATTTGCAACAGAATCAGAGTTTCAATTAAAGTAAGAAAATAAATTCATACGATGCATATTAACTTTCCATGTTTCAAGTATTTCCGATCGTGTACTTGGAATATGAATGATTTAAGAAAATATCAGTCTTTCTCCGTAAATTATTTATTTTTGCTCTCCAAATATATTACAAAATTTCATCGAGTAAAAATATTTTAATAAATTTCAACTATTGGATATAAAAAAAATTCTTTTTGCATATTCTTTCAATTAATTATGCATGTTGAAACCAGAATTTAGAATGAGTAAATTTAAACATATAATCAAATCAAAAAAATTTTAGTGATATAAACAAATTCAAAAAATAACTTCAGTTTAAATGACTCCTTAAAACCATTTTAGTCTGCTCATTTTTTATTAATTTCATTATTTGATGTCGAATATTCAGAATCTATAAAAAAAAAATCTGATGTGGGCAGCACATGACTTTCCTTATATAAGGCAATGAATTTACTACTTTTACAGTTAAAAAAAATTTGGTGTGGGCAGCACATGACTTTATTTATATAATGCAATGAATTTACTACTTTTAGAGTAAAAAAAAAATAGATTATTTTTACAGTAGTTATTTATATTCTTTCCAAGATATTGAATTTTCGTCAATGAGTCGTTATTTTCCATGTCGTCATCATCAATGAGTCGTCATTGATTTAGCGTCATTTTTATCCATTTGGCGAATTTTTCGCTAATTTAGCAACATTGAAAAAAGCCGCTAAGTTGGCGACATTCCACCAAATTCGTTCCCAAAATCTCGCCAAGCGTTATGGACGAAGAAATAAGTTATTCTTACAGAAGATAAATGACTATTGGCGTTCAAATACAAAAGTATTACTCGAAGTATCTTTACTCATGAATGGAACGAGCTAGATCCATGACAATGATGCCACCAAATTTATCGCATGGTATTACATATGAAAAGTGAATATGTTTCTTAACAGGAAATATTTTTTCCTTACTTTACATGACTTTTTGATAATTTTTTTGAAAAATGTGCAATATCTCGAGAACGGTTCTTGTTAGCGTTCTAAAATTTATGTAAATCGTTTTCTAATGAAACAATACATAAGAAATGTCTATTTGCGTAACTTTATTAGCGGTTTTGATTTTTTGAAGTTTTCAAAATTTCACTCGAAAATTTAGGGGGGTTCTGAACATTCAATTGCGTATAAAAACAATAGGCTTCCAGCGTTTACGGATTGTGATTATTGTACCAAATTTCGTTCGAATCGGTCCATTCGTTCACACACACACATACTTTCACACACACACAAAACACACACACACACACACAGACATCACTTCAAAAATGTTTGATTCGTGATCAGGGATGCTTGAAACGTGCTCTCCCGTCGAAAACTTGAATTCGAATTTTCGACCCCGTCACAATACTTTCCTTATACATTATGTATATAAAGAAAAATAAAAAGATCGTTTTATTAACTTAAATTAATTTTCTTTATGCTCTAGATATACATTTCATGTATTCAACGACAGAAAAAATCTGATGTGGGCAGTGCACGACATTCCCTGCAGACTCAAAGTCATTTTCTCTATATTTCTTTCATAATTCATTATATTTAATTTAATTGTACAAAAAGTATACTAAGAATAATTATTTGAAATGATACTGAATTTGCAGTATTTAACACTTTACAACAAAGTTGAAAAGTGTTTATGACTTCGTTCATTCTGTCTGTCTGTCTGTCTGTCTATCCGTTAGCACGATAACTGCCGTAAAAATAACTTAATCAAAATGAAATTTTAGTATGTTCTTCAGACGGTCTCTAGGACCTATGGGAATATAAATGAATAATATCACCCAATTAGTTTTGGATTGAACCCGGGTTGAAAAAATGAAATACATTGAGCCCTATGGGATCTAATTTTTCAAACATTTTTAAGCGGATTTAAAATTCACAAATTGCTTCGAAAATTTTAGGTAATATTCAAATTGTTCCATAAAATATATAGAAAAATTTCAGCAAAATATATTCAGTAGTTTTTTAAATAAAAATTAAAATAATAATTACACCTCTTATATGAAGCGATCACGTGATCATGTTATGAAAAGATCACGTGACCCACTTCAAAATAAAATATGGCATCCATCTTGTCTCAAAATCGTGATTTTTAAAGTTCTTTTAAATTCATATTGAGTGTTGTATCCGTCCTAAAACCACATTATTTTTCTTAAATTCTATGCATCTACATACTGAAACAGCGCAATTACAATATATTTGAGTTTAAATGCTCATCCAAATTTGATTATTTCTACAACGAAGCCTATTTTTCACCTATGTAAAATGTAAACAGCAAAATATGTTGAATGAGTTGTATTATAATTGCTGTATTTCTTTAACACAAAATCATTTAGTTCATGGAGTCTGTGTAGCTGATATGAATGAAATATTCATTGATTTTACAAAGAGAAGGACGATTTTTTTCGATGAAGTTTTACGCATAGAGTTTAATTACTTGTAGCTCCATGGTCTTAATTTTTAAATAAAATAAATTACTATAGCATTGTGATGAATAACATGAATGGGAAATTATTTATGAATGAAATGTTGCTTTTATAAACAGAGCCAGGCGTGTTATTTTTTCTATGACGTCATTTGAATGAATTTCAGTTGTTTTCGATAAGTTTTCAAATATAATAAATTATCGTAGTATTATGATAATTCTAACAATATTACCGAGGAATATATCACATTTTAGTGATGTTTAAACCAGTCAATTTATATTTCAATGCCGTCATTTGAATGAAGTTCATTGTTTTCGATGAAGGTTAAAATTTTCAAATATAATAAATTAATGTAGTATTGTGATAAGTTTTAAAATATTACCAAGGAATGTATTGCATTTAAGACATGTTTAAATAAAATTACTTTGAAGTTGGAAATTGTTTCATAATCAATGCTTTAAGCATGATTGATCTTTCTTGTATTACTTTCCTTATATACATAATGTATAAGGAAAGTATTGTGACGGGGTCGAACATTCGAATTCGAGTTTTCGACGGGAGAGCACGTTTCATGCATCCCTGATCATGAATCAAACATTTTTGAAGTGATGTCTGTGTGTGTGTGTGTGTGTGAAAGTATGTGTGTGTGTGTGTGTGTGTGTGTGTGTGTGTGTGTGTGTGTGTGTGTGTGTGTGTGTCAGTGAGTCTGTGGAGACGATAACTGACGAACGAATGGACCGATTCGAACTAAATTTGATACGAAAATCACAATCCGTAAACAATAGAAGCCTTTTGTTTTTATACGCAATCGAATGTTCAGAACCCCCCTAAATTTTCGAGTGAAATTTTGAAAAAATCGTCAAAAAATCAAAATCGTTAATAAAGTTACGCAAATAGACATTTCTTATGTAATTTTTCATTAGAAAACGATTGACATAAATTTTAGAACGTTAACATGAACTAGTTCTTGAGATATTGCATATTTTTCAAAAAAATTATCGAAAAGTTATATAAAATTAAAAAATATATATTTCCTATTGAGAAACATGTTCACTTTTCATATGTAATACCATGCGATAAATTGGGTGACATCATTCTCGTGGATCTAGCTCGTTCCATTCATGAAAAAAGATACTTTGAGTAATACTTTTGTATTTGAACGCCAATAGTCATTTATCTGCTGTAAGAATAACTTATTTCTTCGTCCATAACGCTTGGAGAGATTTTGGCGACGAATTTGGTGGAATGTCGCCAACTTGGCGACTTTTTTCAATGTTGCTAAGTTAACGAAAACCTCGCCAAATGGATAAAAATGACGCTAAATCAATGAAAATGACCACTCATTGACGAAAATTCAATATCTTGGAAAGAATATAAATATTTCTTATAATAATAATCTATTTCTTTTACTGTAAAAGTAGTAAATTCATTGCATTATACAAGGAAAGTCATGTGCTGCCCACATCAGATTTTTTATTCGTGTAATCATAGCTTTCTTTCCTAATTTGTGTATGAGCGCTGAAACGCTATCTGCCGACATGATTTTTTCCCTCTGAGAACCCATGTCGATGCATCGAAAAGTGGTTTAAGTCAGCAGTTTTGTCTTTTCGTATCTGGTACTTTTTATGATAAAATGCTGAAATTTTGTACATCAACTTATTAGTGTATGGGGAAGATTTTACTCATTGGAAATGTTTTTGAACGGGGGCCGTATAAAAATTTAAATTTTGTATTTCTTAAAATTTAATCCCCTTGAAAATTTTAATCGATTTCATAAAATTTTGTACCTCTTTTTACGCAACTTTGTAATTTATCATATATGTATAAGATCAATATTTAAGGAATAAAAGCCGAGGTCAATGTTTTTGGGACACCCTGTTATAGTCTTTCATTTTAAATTATGACCACTTTTACGGGCCATTTCACAAATGAAGACAGGTTCTTTTTCTCCATCATGCCAGAATCTAATCAGGACCAGGATAGCCCACAAGGGGCTTATCTACCAAATTTTATGAAATTTTTATCAATTAGTGTTTGAGCTTGAGTGGATGCAGCATTTCACAGACAGACAGACAGACAGACAGAAAGACGTCACAGTAAAAATAGTTTTTCGGATTCCAGTGTACTCTAAACGTATAGATACTTCGAAAACCGGAGTTGCGATTTTCGACACGATTCAAATACTTTCCCTACACATCACTGTGTATGGTAGGGAAAGTGATATATTTCAATAACTTCGTCTGTTGAATCTCAATTTCTTTAGTGCACATTTTTACTTTCCCTACCTTACTCAATAATATGATTTGGTCAATAATATGTCTATTGGATTTTGATGGATGTACACGTTTTGAGAATATCTGAATACGGATCAACTATTTTGCATATATGTCTGTGTTTGTCTATGTATACCGAATCTTTCGAACAAATTCATAAAATCATATGCAATTTGGCATGTTATTTTCAACGGTTAGAAGTCCGAGGCCAATGAATTTTCGAAATGTACAGACCAAGAGAAATCCCACCTCTCCCCCAACTTTTAAAAAAAGAAATAGATTTTTGAAAATTAAGTAAAAATTTTTTTATAATTACGGATATACATAATTACGGATAAAAATGTTACGAAATTAATATTTCATAGGGAACATTTTATTTAAAAACTAGCCGCCTTTGGCGACCAGCCTGTTCGCTACCCTTGAAAATTCTGACCGTGGCAAACTCGTTGGCGCGACCTACCAGAAAGGTGTAAGGTAACTGCTTGGAAGGCCAGGAAGTGCCACACAATTTAGACCGGAACCCAATGGGGGAGGCATCCAAAGAGACCGTACCCTCCTTCCCCTACCACAAACCTCTCGGAAGGACTTGCAGTCCCACACGTTTAACGTGATCGTACTCCGCGTGAACACGGCTGCAGTTTTGGCAATGGCGGGAATCGAACCCGGGCCTACCGAGTGAAATTCCCGCGCGCTAACCACTGGGCTACCGTGCCATCCGCGACAATCTCCATAACTTTATTTTTATTCGGCAATTTTGGGAATCGAACCCGGGCCTACCAAGTGCAAATCCCGCGCACTAACCACTGGGGTACTTCACCCTCCGCGATATTCTTCATAACTTTCTTTTTATTCACCCAATTTAGACCGGAACCAAGTGGGAGAAGCATCCACAGGGACCGTACCCTTCTTCCCCTACCACCAACCTCTCGGAAGGACTTACAGACCCACATGTTTAACGTGATCGTACTCCGCGTAAACACGGCGGCAATTTTGGGAATCGAACCCGGGCCTACCGAGTGCAATTTCCGCGCGCTAACCATTGAGCTACTTTGCCCTACGCGACAATCTCCATAACTTTCTTTTTATTCATCCAATTTAGACCGTACCCTCCTTCCCCTACCACCAACTTCTCGGAAGGACTCACGGACCCACATGTTTAACGTGATCGTACTCCGCGTAAACACGGCGGCAATTTTGGGAATCGAACCCGGGCCTACTGAGTGCAATTCCCGCGCGCTAACCACTGGGCTTCTTCGCCCCCAGCGACTATCTACATAACATTCTTTTTATTTACCCAATTTAGAACGGAACCCAGTGGGAGAGGCATCCACAGGGACCGTACCCTCCTTCCCCTACCACCAACCTCTCGGAAGGACTTCCGGACCCACATGTTTATCGTGATCGTACTCCGCGTGAACACGGCGGCAGTTTTGGAAGTGGCGGGAATCGAACCCGGGCCTACCGAGTGCAACTCCTGAGCGCTAACCACTGGGCTGCCTCGCCCTCCGCAACTTTCTTTATATTCACCCAATTTAGACGGGAACCCTGTGAGGGAGGCATCCACAGGGACCGTACCCTCCTTCCCCTACCACCAACCTCTCGGAAGGACTTCCGGACCCACATGTTTATCGTGATCGTACTCCGCGTGAACACGGCGGCAGTTTTTCCCACACGTTTAACGTGATCGTACTCCGCGTGAACACGGCTGCAGTTTTGGCAATGGCGGGAATCGAACCCGGGCCTACCGAGTGAAATTCCCGCGCGCTAACCACTGGGCTACCGTGCCATCCGCGACAATCTCCATAACTTTATTTTTATTCGGCAATTTTGGGAATCGAACCCGGGCCTACCAAGTGCAAATCCCGCGCACTAACCACTGGGGCACTTCACCCTCCGCGATATTCTTCATAACTTTCTTTTTATTCACCCAATTTAGACCGGAACCAAGTGGGAGAAGCATCCACAGGGACCGTACCCTTCTTCCCCTACCACCAACCTCTCGGAAGGACTTACAGACCCACATGTTTAACGTGATCGTACTCCGCGTAAACACGGCGGCAATTTTGGGAATCGAACCCGGGCCTACCGAGTGCAATTTCCGCGCGCTAACCATTGGGCTACTTTGCCCTACGCGACAATCTCCATAACTTTCTTTTTATTCATCCAATTTAGACCGTACCCTCCTTCCCCTACCACCAACTTCTCGGAAGGACTCACGGACCCACATGTTTAACGTGCTCGTACTCCGCGTAAACACGGCGGCAATTTTGGGAATCGAACCCGGGCCTGGTAACTGGTTGGACGGCCAGGATGTGCCACCCAATTTAGACCGGAACCCAGTGGGGGAGGCATCCACAGGGAACGTACCCTCCTTCCCCTACCACCAACCTCTCGGAAAAACATACGGACCCATATGTTTAACGTGATCGTACTCCATGTCAGTGGCGGAAATCGAACCCGGGCCTACCGCGTGCAATTCCCGCGCGCTAACCACTGGGCTACTTCGCCCTCCGCGACAATCTCCATAACTTTCTTTTTATTCACCCAATTTAGACCGTACCCTCCTTCCCCTACCACCAACCTCTCGGAAGGACTCACGAACCCACATGTTTAACGTGATCGTACTCTGCGTGAACGTGGCGTAAGTTTTGGCAGTGGCGGGAATCGAACCCGGGCCTACTGAGTGCAATTCCCGCGCGCTAACCATTGGGCTGCCGCGCCCTCCGCGACAATCTCCATAACTTTCTACATATTCACCCAATTTAGACGGGAACCCAGTGGGGGAGGCATCCACAGGGGCCGTATCCTCCTTCCCCTACCACCAACCTCTCGGAAGGACTTACGGACCCACATATTTAACGTGATCGTATTCCACGTAAACACGGCGGCAGTTTTGGCAGTGGCGGGAATCAAACCCGGGCCTACCGCTAACTTCCCGCGCGCTAATTTGCAATTTAAAATGACCATATGCTTAATTCCATCATCCTCATTCCATTGTTTCATTGTTCCATCATTTAAAATATCCATAAAATTAAAATATCCAAAAGTTAAAATATACATTTAAAAAATCCAGATCGTCCCATCATTTAAAATATAAATATAATAATTTATATAGAGCAAAGGCGGTCTATTCAGAACCGTGACGTCACCTCCACCTTGACGTCCCCACCCACCACCTTCCCTGCTTCAGCGGGGGAGAAACGAACGGAACGCCGAGCGGAACGGCGAGAAATTTAAAATCATGACGTCTTTAAAATTGCGATCCTGAAGGCAATTTTCATTATTTCTGGACCAGATTAGACTTGTAAGAATGCCAGATGTTTGACCTTTCTGAAAATGTAAATTATTAGTCGAAATTATGAGTACTTTTCACGATGCGAGAATTTAAAAACCAAAAATCGTTTTCTTGAGCCAAAAGTGACTTTTGTTTTAAAATCTTTAAAAAATATTAGAAATCGAAATGGAGATTTGAAATTGATATATTTTTACTCGAAATTCTCTGCTCTTTTCGATGGTGTGATTTGTTTTTTTCTACGATGTCTGGATCGAGGAGAAAAAAGGGCAAAAAGATCAAAAAAAGGTCGAAATCGCATAAAACATTAAATAAATAAAAAAATAATTAGAATTTTGAAAATCGGTTTTCACGTGTCCCCTTCCCATCCCCCAGGGTCTCCGATTGCCAAATTTCGTAACTCTCCGACGCGCGGTCGCGAAACGTATATTGTATAAGACACACACACACACACACACACAGACATTGCCTTTTATTATATAGACGAATTCCACTATGCATAAAATACTAACATACGCCGTTCTCGGGATATATAATAGTTTTGATCTAAAACGGGAAAAAAATTTCTCTTGATCAATAAGTCATAAATAAACACTTTTATGTATGATTATAACAAAATTTGCCCTATGCTGTCATATTAATCAAATATAAAATTTCGAATACATTTCGAAGTTTCTGCTCTTATTTAAAAAAATTATATCTAGTTCTGGATTTTTTGATAACAAAGCCGGATATAAAATTTCGTAAATATCCATTAATATCTGTGGTCGCTGTAGTGTACACCAGAAATCGGCCACAGACGTACAGACATCACTCTAAAAATTGTCAAAACGTATTTAAGCGGTCTTAAAACATATATTGGCATCAAAATCTCGAATTCGTAGTACATTACATAGTATGCATTACATATATTACTACATTACGTAGTACATTACATATATTACTACATTACATAGTATGAAAAAGTGACAAGAAAGATCAACCATGCATAAAACATTGATTATGAAACACATTCCAACTGAAATGCAATTTTATTTTAAAATATCTAAAATGCGATACATTCAGCGCTGATATATTTTAAATTATCCCAGTACTTCAATAATTTATTATATTTGAAAACTTAAAACTTCATCGAAAAAAATGAACTTTATTCAAATGACATTATCGAAGATATAAATCGTCTGGCTCTCTATATAAAAGCCATGAATGTTTCATTCATATCACTTTTATTCCAGACTCCAGAGCTAAATAATCATGGAGTTAGAAGTAAGGAGGAAAAGATTCTATGGGTGTAAAGCGCTAAAATGCCATAATGCTTTGAGAATTATAACTAAGTGCCACTAGTGAGTAGTAATAAGCAGCTAGAAATTCTGGTGTTGCCATTTCTACACATATAAATGTTATAGAAATGTGAATGAAATGAAAAATATAATGGCAATTAATAAATCGCAAATATTTGTCTTATAAATACCATTCTTCTATATTTTAACCAATTTAGAGTTGCTAATTTGAAGTCAGATTTATCCGTATAAATTCAAATTCGGATAGTAAAATGTGTATCTCCTCGTTATTTGTTGCAATGAAAGATTTTGCACCGTTACAGATAATTAAAGCAATTATATTACAAAAATTTGACAAGAAAAGAATAATTTTTATTTTGTAATTTGATCTTTAATCTGAAAGCGTTCTGTAATTTGGCAACGAAGCATTTTCTCAATGACATCAAAATTTGTTGCATTTTGATTAGATGCTTCACCAGTGGCGCCTTAAACTTTTGTTTACATTTTATTTCTTTCTGTCATTTCTAGCTTCATGGCTTCAGTTCGCGTGCGAAACTATGCGCCTACTTGATTGATTACGTTTTACATCTCCCTAATTATATATAGACGAAGTCACTGCTTGTTCCTGGTTGTAAAACAGGCTACGACATAGATTGAGCAGAACTTAAAGCTGAAGGAAAAAGAAATTTAAATTTGCTTCAACCTCCCTTAAGTTTACTGTACTTTGTTCCGTTCAATATTTCTCTTCAATAAAAATAATTTTAAGAATACTTTTGTCAGAAAATACCATAAAACTAGTAGTAGTAGTAGCTTTTAAAATTCAACTAGAGAGATTTTAACTAGAGGGATTTGAATTATTTTAAAATGTTCAGAAAAGTTTACATCTTCATATATATTTTTGAAAGAAAATCTTATTTTTCGAAGATTTAACAGTCCTAAGGCCCCATAAATCAGGGAAATACATAGACAACGATAATGTTAAGGTCCTATAATTATATCAAACATACTACATAGAAAATGGCTGTTTCTTTTAAAAAAGTAAAGTATAATTTTTACAACTAATATTTAAACCCATAAAACAGAGGAAAAGTTATACTCTTAAAGAAATAAATTGCAATTTCAGTATCTTGGTCGAAAATTCAATATCTTGGAAAGAATATAAATAACTACTATAAAAATAATCTATTTTTTTTTTACTGTAAAAGTAGTAAATTCATTGCATTATATAAGGAAAGTCATGTGCTGCCCGCATGAGATTTTTTACTTTCCTTATATACATAATGTATAAGGAAAATATTGTGATGGGGTCGAAAATTCGAATTCGAGTTTTCGACGGGAGAGCACGTTTCAAGCATCCCTGATCACGAATCAAACATTTTTGAAGTGATGTCTGTGTGTGTGTGTGGAGACGATAACTGACGAATGAATGGACCGATTCGAACGAAATTTGGTACAAAAATCACAATCCGTAAACACTGGAAGCCTATTGTTTTTATACGCAATCGAATGTTCAGAACCCCCCTAAATTTTCGCGTGAAATTTTGAAAAAATCGTCAAAAAATCGAAATCGCTAATAAACTTACGCAAATAGACATTTCTTATGTAATTTTTCATTAGAAAACGATTGATATAAATTCTAGAACACTAACGTGAACCATTCTCGAGATATTGCACATTTTTCAAAAAAATTATCAAAAAGTCATATAAAATTAAAAAATATATTTCCTATTGAGAAACATGTTCACTTTTCATATGTAATACCATGCGATAAATTGGGTGACATCATTCTCGTGGAACTAGCTCGTTCTATTCATGAAAAAAGATACTTTGAGTAATACTTTTGTATTTGAACGCCAATAGACATTTATCTGCTGTAAGAATAACTTATTTCTCCGATCATAACGCTTGGCGAGATTTTGGCGACAAATTTGGCGGTCTGTCGCCAACTTGGCGACTTTTTGAAATGTTACCAAATTAACGAAAATCTCGCCAAATGGATAAAAATGACGCTAAATCAAAGAAAATGACTAATTGTCGAAAATTCAATATCTTGGAAAGAATATAAGTATCTACTATAAGAAAAACCTATTTTGCTTATTGTAAAAGTAGTAAATTTATTACATTATATAAGGAAAGTCATGTGTTGCCCACTTCAGATTATTTATATTGTAACTCATGTTGTAACTTATGTTGTATACCTGCTCTTCGTACGGAATACATAATAAAAAGAAACTTAAAATTCACAATCATGTGCAAATTCCAATAGCATTCTAAATGAAATTGTTATTCAAAACATTCTATTAAAATATTTAAATTAATACTCCTCAAAAGAAAATTTAAGAATTATAAATTATCTCCTCAAGCAGATCCGAAGAATAAAACTACTTGGTCCCCTTTGTAAACACATTTCCAAAGATAAGAAATTGAATCTATATATACCAAAATAAAAGCTCTAAAATTGTGTAAGGTGATATAACCGTCCTACTTATATTCTCCAATATTTCCGTGTACTATTAGTAAAATATTCCCCGTGCCACCATATATGAGTTTCAACCATTTTTGCCAAAATAAGACGGATGACGTAATAATTTGGAAATATCAATAATCCCCGTAATCTTTAAACCTGAAGACAGTAATTGATACAATCCAATCAAAATGCAATTTTCATAAAATTTATTTTATATACATGTTTTAATATTTAAAACGAAAAACATTTAATAAAAATCGTCTACCGCATAAGCACATTGAATTTAAATCCGTTGATAAACGACATGATGTTATTTTATTCAAATAAATAAACATCGAAAACATATCGTCTTCATAATGCTATGGAAGGTTTAACTCTGCGTTTTTAATAAATGTCTAGAGACAACCACTGAACTCGTAACATAGACTAAATTTTAAGTGTGGCTATTTCAAGGCTACCCACAAAATTTCATAAAATTTCAGCCATTCTCCCGTGATGATGAGAAAAACATACATACATGCAGACAGATTTTTAATTTTATTTATATAGCTAGATGTATGGCAATGTTTTTCAAACATTTTTGGTCGTGGAAACCTTTTAAAATTTAATTTGCTAGCGGAAACCTAAAATGAGAAGTGCATTAAAATGAATGCATTAAAATTTTAATCGTTTTTGAAAATATTTAAGAAAATTTGCAAGACGCTATCACGTCGCTCCCCCCTGGTCAACTGTCTTAATACTTATCACACATCAAAATTCAATCAACGTTTAATTAATATCCGGTGAAATAAATAACTATTGACGAATTCTTTGTCGTCGAAATACAAAACTACTACAAAAAGTAACTTCTTTGGGAATGGAACCCAATCCCCGAAAAATGATATTATCCTAGATCTCCGAGAAATGATGTTATCCTAGATCTCCGAGAAATGATTTTATCCTAGACTCCCCGAGCAATGATGTTATCCTAGATATTCGAGATTGGTGTTATCCTAAATCCCCGAGAATGATGTTAAAAAATGTGTTACGTAATAGTACATATAGAAAGTCAACTTATTTAATGATACTTACTGTTTCTTTGTTAGTTTTTAATTTTATAATTTTTGTGGAAATGTTTCTTGAAAAACTTGTAGTAGTGTGGTTTATGGGAGCATTAGAAAGTTTGTGTCAATCGTTTTCGAATAAAAAATTGTATATGAAATTAATATTTATTTAAAATGTGTTGAAAGTCCTGATTTTTCAATGATTATTTAAATAATTTATTCAAAAATTAAATAATGCTAACTAATGTTTTTAATAAGGCTTAAAACTGTTTTTCATATTTATTTTGTAATTTCTGCGAAAAATGTATTTAAAAAAAAGATACAGTATCTAGACTACGGTTCATGTTAGCGTTCTAAGGTTGATGCCATTCGTTTTTTAATCCAACATTACGTTTTTAATGATTAATTATGTATCCGTGTTGAAAATCCTGATTCTTTAATGATTTTTTCAAAAATTCATTCGAAAATTGGAGAATCTTCCAAACATTCAGTCGCGTTAAAAATTAACAGGTTTCCTGTATTCACTAATTATAATAATCGTACAGAAATTTTCGAAACGTTCCATTTTTTCATGAGATATATCGCTTTCATAGACTCGTGAAAACACACACTAGTAACATATATACACACCCACACACACATTAACATACATACACGCACTAACATACATATACACACACTACCATACATACACACTCACTAACATGCATACACACGCACTAACATACACGCAGAATTAATTCAGCACCTCCGTTCGGCCAGCTAGTGTTTACGAACTTTGGAAAGGAGCCGATAGGGTACAAATCTCTTAACCAGCGAGGCACAACCAGGTTAGCGAGGTCAGCTGAATCATTCACCGGACGAGGTCCGAAGATGATTCCTCCGAGTCTCGACCTCAGTCGCCGACTGGTTTAGGCTCAGGTCATAAATAGACACAGTACGTCCCCACGTCACCTGAAAGAATCCGAGTCACGGACAACTGAACGGGGATACTTAAAATTTGCTTTTCCGTAGAAAACTCAAATTCGAATTTTCGGCCCCGTCACAGTACTTTCCCTATACATTCAGTAGGCAGAAAAACATTCTTTACATAACATAATACATTCTTTATAGTAATATTTCTTATTCTATTCTTTATAGTATACATTCTTTATAGTAATATAATATTAAACATAATACATTCTTTATAGTAATTTATATTCTCTGCAGTGCCCTAATATGGACACGGGTGGGCAATATTTTGCAATTCTTTATATATCAAGAATTTAAGAAAATCCATTCCCTTTGTGTATGTAATTTTTTTTTATTATTTTATTTAAAATTATTTTAGTCGAATAAAAATATTTATGAAAATTCAACTATAGGCTCAAAAATTCTCCATATTTATTTCGAATCAATTATGCAAGGATGAAAGATACGCTTTTTTTCCCGAGATAAGTTCTTTCAACATGCTTTGCATATTAAATTGCGTACAAGTGCTTTGTTAGAGAGAAAAACGCTGTGAATTTTCGCGGACTTTTTTGGCATTTATATATAGTTGAGGATCCAGAGGAGCTCCTCCACTCGATGTCCCACCACCACCACCACCACCACCACCATACTCACACACACACTCTTCGATGCTTCGAGACCAATTTTTTTTGTGCAATGGGCGTAGTAAAAATTTTGAAAGATGTTCGAAGCGAAAAAAATCTGATGTGGGCAGCACATAACTTTCCCTACAGACTCAAATTCATTTTTTTTTTTAAATTTTTCCTTAATACAATAAATTGAGTTTAATTGCACAAAATGAAACAGATACTTATTTGAAATTATATTCAATTTACAGTTTTGGAACATTTCCTCTTTCATACGGCGACTTCTTACTTTCCTGATATACATATAGTATAATGCATAGAAAAGGTGTTGTGACTGGGTCGAAAATCCGAATTCGGGTTTTCGTCTAAAGAGCAGGTTTCAAGTATCCCTGAACTCGAATCGTGTGTGTGTGTGTGTGTGTGTGTGTGAGTGTGTGTGTGTGTGTGTGTGTGTGTGTGTGTGCGTGTGTGTGTGTGTGTGCGTGCGCGTCCATGAGTCTGTGGAAGTGATCTCTCACGAGCGGAACGTTTCGAATGAAATGTCGTACAAAACTTATAAATCAGAGAATACTGAAAACCTATTGATTTCCCATTTCATACATAATTATATCGAATTTGTTCTATCCTGTCATATTAAGGAAATAAAAAATTTCTATTCAATTTTAAAATTTTCGCTTGAATTTAAAAACAAAACTCTATCGAGGTCTAGATTATTTTATATCAAAGCCGGATAAAAAGTTTAAGGAAAATCCATTATTTTGTGGCAGCTATGGTGTACACAAGAAGTAGACCACAGACAGACATACGGGCATCACTCCAAAAACAGTCAAAACGTGTTCAGGCGGTACAAAAACACATATTGGAATCAAAATCTAGAAAGCAAAAATTTTCGTGAAAACAATTATTTCGCAATACTACGCATAAGAAAGTAAAAATAATTGAAAGTACATACACTAAACACTATGACTTCCTGTTATGTCAAATGAGAACAGATGGGACTTTACTAACGCTAGCGACACCAAGATATAATTCTCAAAGTATTATGGTATATTTTCTATCGAAGACTACAACTGTATTTAAAAACCCCATCATGACGTGCAGGGAATTTTTACATTTTAAAGTGCCATACGTCTTACAGTCATCATAATGTTCATCAACAGTGGCAATATTCAGGAATTGGCATGCATGAGCTTTATGCACGCCGAAATCGTGAATACAAAATTTGCATATGGTAAATCGGATAAACCGATACTACAATTATCATAAATTATAAATAAGGGCATGAAAGATGTACATAAAATGATGTACATTATGATGTCTGAAAGCGCTAGAGCACTTTAAAATGTAAAAATTCCCTGTACGTCAAGATGGTGTTTTTAAATTCAGACAGCTGCCAGATCTTGTAGTCTTTGATAGAAAATATTTGAAATATTAGTTTCCTTATATACATAATGTATAAGGAAAGTATTGTGACGGGGTCGAAAATTCGAATTTGAGTTTTCGACGGGAGTGCACGTTTCAAGCATCCCTGATCACGAATCAAACATTTTTGAGGTGATGTTTGTGTGTGTGTGTGTGTGTGTGTGTGTGTGTCAGTCAGTCTATGGAGACGATATCTCACGACCGAATTTAGCGATTCGAATGAAATTTATTACAAAAATCACAATCTATGAATACTGGAAGCCTATTGTTTTAAAACACAATCGAATGTTCAGAACCCCCTAAATTTTCGAGTGAAATTTTGAAAAAATCGTCAAAAAATCAAAACCTTTAATAAAGTTACGAAAATAGACATATCTTATGTAATTTTTTTTAGAAAACGATTACAATAAACTTTCGAACGCTAGCATGAACCATTCTCTAGATATTGCACATTTTTCAAATTAATTTATCAAAAAATCCCATAAATTAAAAAAAATATTAACTTTTGAGAAACATGTTCACTTTTCATATGTAATATCATGCGATACATTTGGTGACATCATTCTCGTGGATCTAGCTCGTTCCATTCATGAGAAAAGATACTTTGAGTAATACTTTTGTATTTGAACGCCAATAGTCATTTATCTGGTATAGGAATAACTTATTTCTCCGTCCATAACGCTTGGCGAGATTTTGGCGACGAATTTGGCGGAATGTCGCCAACTTGGCGACTTTTTGAAATGTTGCCAAATTAACGAAAATCTCGCCAAATGGTTAAAAATGCCGCTAATTCAATGAAAATGACGACTAATTATCGAAAATTCAATATCTTGGAAAGAATATAAATATCTACTATAAAAAAAACTATTTTTTTACTGTAAAAGTAGTAAATTCATTGCATTATATAAGGGAAAGTCATGTGTTGCCCACATCAGATTTTTTAGACGTATTTACCATACTTATGAAACATTATGGTATGTTCAGGCTTCTCATCCATATGAGCCTTATCGTCTTCTCTCTAACTTCATGATCCGAACAGAGCTAAAACTTATTTTGTAAACTATGTATAACCCCTTTAGAGGATGTCGTTTAAATCATATATTGTCACCATTTTTATTTGAAGAGATCCTGGCAATTAACAATCTTTCAATAAACAAGTGCACGTCATTTTTGATAATGGATCTTTGGCGATAATTACTTATCAATAATACAAAGATCATTTGAATAAGCTCGCCATTCATCATTAAAAATAAAGTAATTAATTCGGGGAAACACTTCATTAGAAATATGTTAGTAGCCAAGATGAATTGATCAGAGTCCTTCGAAACAACAACTTTGCTATCATTTATTCAAAATAAGTCAATTATCTTATCCATTATCCAAAAACAATGACAGTTTAATATATTGTTGATTGATGGTTTGAGTAAATTATCACGAACAAAAATTTTAAAAATCGTCCTTACGCTGAATTCCAAGCAGTGATTCGCGCTCATTGCGTTTGGTTCTTTTATAACTACAGCAAAACCCACTTATAACGAGCTCACATTTCTTCGGTTTTTATGGAGAAATTATGAACTCTTAATTGGAAAAATTGAGTTTTAGTTGAAATTATAAAATAGGCATAAGCAGTAGAGTTCACAACGAATGATTAACTCAAACTTTTGAATAAAATATTAAGGCCACTTATTGCCCATTCTTATTTATTAATTACTGTTAATAATAAAATAACAAACACATTTTTGCTTTATAGATTTCATTATAGATAGTATATATATATATATATATATATATATATATATATAAATTAAAATAATAAAAACGAAAGTGCAGGAGTGTGAATCAGTAAACACAGTATCAAACCGCGGGCAATATAATAACGTGTATTTAATAGCAGAAAGTAAAAAGTAACGAGGAAGGGCTGGGAAAGGAGAGCACGGAAAGGCCTGGACAAGAAAAATAAATCAATGGATAGTATATATATATATATATACACTTAGACAAAAACATCGACGCACTCCGCAAAATAACCCAAAAGCAATGAAACTGTACATGCAAACACTTGTCGACCGAATATGCAAATGATCAAAAATTTGCAGCCAATGAATGAATAGTCGGAACTACAGCCAGCAGACACTTGCAAAATTGCATCATATAACCAGTTTTATTGCTTCTAGTTTAATGAACCTTTCAGTGTTTGAAAGCTCTGACAAAAGCGAAACCTATCCACCAATGTTGATTGCTTTACTGGAAACATAGTTTGGCTATACGGGGTATTTCAGCATAGTTGGCCTCACGTTTCGAGCTTCAGCAATTGGTTTTAGACACATACTTTCAGAAAGATTCTATAATATAAGGTTGGACACTTAGCCCGACAACCAATCAAAAGGTTGTCAGCTTGGCGTAATGGGGATTAAGTTTCGTCATTCGTGATATCGCGGTCCATAGTAAACTTTAAGAAGAGTTGCCAAACCACTAAAGGTTTTCGCATTATTACAGTTAAAAAATTCTTTGTTAATTTTGAAATGGCAGCAGGCGTAAACAACTTGCGCAAAGATTTTAAACTGCACACAGAATCCAGTGACGTCTAAGGAAATTTTGTGACGTCAGTGAAATAAGATGGCAGTCTCAGTTAATAAGTTCGGCCCCGCTTAAGAGCCCGAGAACAAAATGTGCACGTTCTTAATTCCCATGTCCTCACATGCGCAGAATCAAAATTATAAGAGTAAAAATAATAAAATCAGTCATGCTCGGAATAAGCACTTCCTGTACTTTCAGTTGAAAAGATCGTTAAAGTTAAATATAAAATTATTACATATATTTTTTCCGGTGGGTATTATTTTCAAAAAATAGGGGGACCAAAATTTGATACGATTCCATGAGCAAAAAAATGTTTGATTAGAAATAGTTGCTCTGTACGGTACCTAGGTTCAATTATTTACAATATTGACGAAGATATTTACAGTTACGTAAAAAACTGCCAAAATAGGCTAAAACTGGAATCGGGTTTTTCCATCGATACTGAATCGCGCTGCATGTGTTTACTTCTAATTGAAACCAGACTTTGCATGAAACGTGTCTGTGCAATTTTATTTACAACCGGCTTCGAATTTGCAGGGGGGAAATTTCCGATTTATAATAATAATAATAATTGTGAGACCAGAAATAGATCTCACATGTGTTTTGGTGAGACAGCTTTATGCCTTTTATTTATTATGTTCAAAACGGCAAACAATACTGCCAGTCTGGATGGCGCGGGTTTTACAGCATGTGAACCTAAAGGTCAGAAAACCATAAATTATGGAGTGCCTAGACAGAAGGGGGCCGAGCTGGCCCTTACGAGGATGTGGAATGGTTCCATTAGTTAAATAAGTAACCAATGGAAAATGGGGCTTGTTACGTCACACTGAATGCTGCAAATGAAAGCAAAGGCGGAGTGATACCCTCAAGAGAAAAAGAGAGCCACAACCTGTGACTTGAGGACACTTGAGCATACTGGTAGCAGATACAGTGATGACATAACGACTTGAGCAAATTTGTGCAATGAAGACAGCACGATGACTTAAGAACGAGTTCGACATTATGATGCAAAGATATGACGAAAGAAGATACGTAGATATGACTTAAAAATATACTGGTGCGACATTATGCTTGTGCGACATTAAGAGTGAGAAGTGCAATAGTAATAGTGGTGCGACATTATGACTCAGCATTACAAGATGATCGTCGAAATACCTGGTGGTGACAAAGTACAAGACAAATTGGAAGGTATGTGTTCCTCAAATAATGTCAGCTTATAAAGGTACTTTAGGCGTAATATCACTGTCTCACATGCTATCTTCCTAAATAACTAGTAAGCAGAGTAATTAATTGTAATTAAATTTAATAAGTATTTTATGTTTTCAATAAATGTGTTATTGTTAATGTTAAATTGGTGTAATCCCTTTGGTAACATATTAATTAATAATTCCTTTACAGAACTCGCGCGAAAGTTAAATAATTGGAGGGTTTATAACGGCACAATAATGCAATGTACAATTTAGTAAATAATAAATCCACTATGTACGAATTTACAGCCATAGTAAGATATTTTATGTTAATGATAATTAATCGAAAAGTTCAACTTCAAGTTTTATTTTTAAATGCGCACCACATTTGGTTTCCGTGAAGCTTTTATGTGAATTCAAAATTTAAAATGAAAATTTTAATAAATAATACTGAGGTTGATAAAAAATAATTTAAATAAAGAGATGAATAAATTTAATGGAAGAGCATTTGATGACCAGATTTTAGCCTTGCCTAAATTAAATATGCACAGTCACTATGGTAATGAAAGTAATTAAATATATTTGAAGAAATTGAAAATAATGTTTGAAAAATTGATTAATGTTAAGAATATTCAATTTGCATGCAGAAGTGTTTTATGTGCAGAATTTTTAAAGTGTATTTTATGCTGTTAATTATAAGTAGGATTTTGGAAGGGATAATTTTTATTTTAAATGCCTTTGAGAAGCAATAGAAATTCTAGACGACAAATGTCGCCGGGTATATCACAAATAGGGGTTATTAAAAATCCGAGAGTAAAAATGGAGAAGTTTGGATTAATTAATTTATTGCCAGTGCTTAATGAAAGAAAAGACGAGGATGTCGAATTTTTTATCGAGCAAATTTGAAAATGTTGCAAAAATAGTCGAAGGTCGGAGGAAAATAAAGTTGTAATTTTTAAAACTCGATTAAAAGAAAAGGCGCATGAATTTTTATCAAAAAAAAGGGAAATGCAAAAAGCAGATAGTATGGAACAAATTAAACATATATTATTTAAACAATTTAAATCATCACTTACAATGCTGCAAAAGCAAACAAATTTAAGTAAAATTAAAATGACGCCAGGTATGAAGGTAGCTGAGCTGGCATTAGAAATTTCAAATTCGACCGATGAGTTTTGGGGGAACAGTTATGCGAATGATGGAATTCGTGAAATAAAGAACAAATTAATGTTATCAAAATTTATGGAGTCTGTAAGACAAGATCTTGAAATATTCATCAGATAAAAATCATTTGAAATAAAAAAACTTAATATACAGGATTTTGAAAAGGCGGTAGAATATGCGGAGCATCTGGAAAATATCTTTGGTGAGTTTGACAATACAGAAGTTAATGCGATTAGGCAGAATGAAAATATGGGCAGAAATTTTAATAGTAGACAAATTCAAAATTAGGCAGTTACAAAATTCAAAATTTGAACCTCAGCAATTTAAATATGGAAAGCAAGATAAATCAGAAAAGGAAATTATATATTGTATAGGATACGGAAAAAAGGGCACTATTTTTCGACTAGTTGGCACAACCGAAACTCACAAAATAATTATGAAGTACATAAATATGGGAATAAAAGAAGTGAAGTTAGAAATAAACAAAATAACGCATTTAGAAATGGGCAAAGTAACAGATTTAAGAACACGCAAAATAGCAAATTCAGAGAAAGAAATACGAAACGAAATGAAATGCATAATACAAATAGTCAAACGTTTGCGAAAGAAAAATTTCAGAGGCAAGAAAGAAACCGTAGCGGCAGTCAAAATCGCGGGAATTTAAACTGACCGAGGGACTTTGGCCGAGTGAAAATTTAAAAAATAGACCAAAGTCCCAATCAAGAGGAAAAAATCTCAAACTATGAATAAAATATCTGCTGATAAAAATTATGAAGACTTAAATAAAGTAAATGATGGAAGGGAGGGTCGCACGCGAAGCCCAGGTCCCAATTTTAAATCATAATCATCAAATCAAGATTTTATACAAAAAAGTAAAAATTACAATGAAAAAATAAATAGTATGGAAAGTATGCAAAAATATACCCATGTTCCCTGGCCGAAAGTGGGGGTCTTTGATATAGCAGCTGTGAAATCTCAGCCCGGATGGATCCGCTTCGATGAGGAGTTCGTCTAAAGTCTGAAATGTGAGGCAAATGTTAATAAAAACAAAATTCAGGAAAATACATGTGTAGAAAATAATATAGGTAAAAACATGACAAATAATGAAAATGCAGGAGTTAAAAAAATATCAAAAATAAAAATGATGCTTGCAATGCAAAAATAAATTTAAATGATGAGTACAAAAGTGAAATGAACTCAAAATCGACTCAGATCGATAATAAAAAGCATGATGAAATTAAGGAAACTAGTTGTAAAGTTTCGCAAATTGATACCCAAATGTTTGAAGATAGCCATGTTAATGACTGTACTTGTAAATGACAAAAATAATAAAAATGTTGATACAGAAAATGATTTTAAAACTGTGACTAGTGCAAAAAATCCAATTGTCACGCAAGATGAAGTAAAAGGCATATTTGAATTTAATGAAAATATTAAAAATGATAATTATGACAGTCAAAAAATCGCACAGATCGATGAGGCCAATTTTCCTAAAAATGAAAAGGTTAATGATTTTGCAGAAAAAGAATGTGTTAATGAAGAGTCAAATCTTGACGTCCAGCTCTATGTCACGCTCACACGCAGGATTGCTTTGCAGCCAGGTCATTTGATTGCAGAACAATTCGAGATAGATCAGGAAATTCAGTATAAAGAGGTGATATTTATTCCCACAAAACACGCAAAAGTATTGTTTCCATTTGGTGCAATTCGAACTGTAATAAAAAAATAACAAAATTGATATTGTAATAAGTAATCAAAAGAAGGTTAAAATTACGTTAAATAAAAATATGAAAGTAGGAGTGATTAAAAATTTCAAAAGAATTACTAATGAAGAAATGCAAATCGGAGATACCGTATTTTTGAAAGAGGAAAATAAACCCAATATGCTACAAGATAGATTTCAGGGACCCTTTCGAGTAATAAAACTTGGAAAAAAAATAAATTGACCATTAGAAATAAATATAGCATGAAGGATGAACCAATTGAAATTCCCGCTACCCAATGTTATATTGAACAAAATGTACAAAGTGCGGAAAAATTGATGGAAAAATATGATAAAGACAGTGAAATAAATTAGATTCACGCAAAAAAATGTCATATAGCACTAAAGGTATAAAGTGAAAATAAATATAACGGTAACGGTGAAATTATTGAGATTCAATCAAAAAAATGTTATACTGTACAAAGTGTACAAATTGAAAATGTTCAAAATGCAAATGAAAATAGGCAGCATAAAAGCGAAAATACGGATGTCAAAATTATGCAAAATCAAAAAGTTGATAAAAATTTTGAAAATATTGATCATGAAAATATGCAAAATGAAAATGTTAAAATTCAAAGAGTACATAATGCAAATGAAAATAAAATGTGTGAAGAGATTCAAAGTCAAAATGAAAGTCAAAATCATGATAATGCAAATACTCAAAATTCACTTGAAAATAAAATAATGGATGTTTGAATAATGAAAATGAAAATGTTAATGTTCAAGTAATTCAAAATGAAAATAAAAATCGTGATAATGATAAGCAAAATTCACTTGAAAATAAAATGTTGTATGTTTCGGTTGATGAAAAAATTAATTTTCAAGAAATGTAAAATTCAAGTAATAATGAAAATGTTAATTTTCAAGAAATGCAAAATTCAAGTAATGATTGTAAAAATATTCAAAATGAAAATGAAAATGTTAATTTTTAAAAAATGCAAAATTCAAGTAATGCCAGTAAAAGTATTCAAAATGAAAATGATAAAATAATAAGGGATATTAATCACAATGATAATGAAAGTAATAATATTATAAAAGTAGATTCAAAAATAGTTGAAAATCAAATGCAAATTCAAAACACAAATGAAAGTGATATTCATGAACAAAACGAGAGAAAGCTATATCAAATTTTTTCATTGAATCAAAAATATTTAGAAATTCAAAATTTTCTGATGATTGGTACCTAAAAAATTTTAAGATGAGAGAGAGATAAAAGAATAACAAATCAAATGATAAAAGGAAAAATGATCCGACATTGAAGAAATTTTAAAAATGAAAAAATGGATAATGATATGAAATTTTTAACATCAATAATGAAGGAATTGTTGTAAAAATGAAAATGGTATAAATTTCAAATAAATTAAAGTAGTTGTACAAAAATTTGTTTTCAAGAATTATATAAAATAATGATGCATATAATATAAATGATATTGTGAAATCAACATGTTTTACATGAGATAAGAAAATTATGCAAAAATGAATTATGCAAATGCCCTACAAAAATGAAAGGTAGAATAATATTACCTAATTGGGTTGATAAAAGGTCTGTAGCCAAATCCAGGCAAAGACATTGTTGTACAAGGACAGTCCAGTGAGCTTCAGTGTGTTTACAAGGGCAGGAAGGAATTTTCAAAGAATCTTGATGCTTAAAAATTTGTAAGACATAATTAAGTAAAGTGAAAAAAATAGAAATGAGCTGAAAAGGAGAATAATTGCGATTAGTCACTAATGGTACAAATTTTATGTCAAAAAAATAAATAACGGCATAAATAATCGAAAATTTTAAGTCAATTTGAATTTAAAATGTTAAATTATGAACAGTGAAAATAGCTGTAAATCGCCCGTTGCAATGAAGCAATCGAGGACACGATATCTCGTGCAAGAAGGTTGAAATAAAAAACTAATTGAAGAATATTGAGTTCTTAATAAAGCATTTTTGTTGTTGATTTACAACGTAAGGAAAGGTTAGATAATCATGTAAATAAACAAAATAGGAAATAAAAATAAAATGTAAATATTGATGAGGAAAATTATACGATAATTAATAAATGTGAAATACATATGAAATTAATATAAATAAATACAGAATGATTAAAAAAATGTTATGAAATAATAAAGAACTTAGATATCAGTGGGGAATGTAAATAAAAAAATTAAGAGTTATCGATGAGATAGATAGCAACTGAAGAGCTTTGTAAACAAACGGTAATCTACGTAAAATATATATTCTGTTAGTAATGTCATATAAATGGATGATTAGGTAATTTTTAAATATGACAAAAAATTGTGAAAAAGATATTCTGAATAAGGTTGAGAAATTTTATGAAAGAAATAAAAGTTAAGTTGGATGCAATAAATGTCATGTGTGGTAATGTAATAAATAATATGTAGTACGGCTATAAAGATGTTAGTCGCAGTTACTAAAATGTCAAATTAAGTAATATTTAGATTATAATGTGTGCGATAAAGTGATAAAAAGTCGCACGTTATAAATGGTTACAAATATCAAGTATTCAAAGTATAAGGATTAAAATAAATTGAAATAATTAAATATGATAAATTTTGTAGGTACGGTGAGTAAAGAAATCCGCGTTTAAAAAGGATATATAAACAAATAAATAAAAAGGGTTTAAAATCGTAAGATGTTAAAGAAAAAATAAATAATTAAATAAATAAATAAACAAGTAAATTAATAAAGAAGTAAAATAATGCACGGAAGTAATTTTAAAGAAGCGTTAAAAATAAAAGTTTTCAGACAAAAAAAAATTAAATTCCAGTTTGTTAAAAAAAATCTTGCCCCAGCACTGGGGCAAGATGATTTTTTTTTTTTTTGACAATATGCTAAAACATGCTTTTGTGTGGTTTAATTTGGGAGATTACCCGATATAATTTTTTTATTAATAATGGAACGTATGAATAATTTATTTATGTTGCAAAAAATATGCATTATAAGTTTTACGAATTAAAAAAAATCAAATTCGTTAGCATCGTCGTCTTACCCTGATCTCCTCTACATTCAGACTCACTATTTTTTTTAAAGTCTCACCCACCTCAAAAAAAATTATATGAAAGAATTTCACATTTAATTTGAACAAACTTTCAGATTAGAAATGTGTGTCTAAAACCAAAAGACTAAAACTCAAAAAGCGAGTTCAGCTATTCTGAAACGCCCTGTAGTACAATGTTCTTAATAAAGTGCCGTATCCTCAATTGTATTTTACACAATTGTTTGATTGACGCTCAAAGTGAATTCCACTCAGCGTTTGAGCTAAAATATTTGCAGTAATGATTTGAAATGTCTAGTGGTGAGAAAAGCTTAGACATTCCTCTAATTGTTCCAAATTAAATTTCTCTGGAAAGCACTATTAATGATAGAGTGAGTATTTCAGAACTACTAATTTCTGATTTGTTTAGAAGGTTTTAGACAATCAATAACTCTAGTATTTTGGAAAAGGGTAATCACAGTACTCACTATAAATTTGCGGATCGCAGTGATTTTTCAATAATTCGGGTATTATGTTTACATAATTTCTTCATAAGTAGAATTCCACATCAGGAGAAAAATTCTATTGTCAAAGTGCAATGCATTGAGAATATGGAAAACCATAAAAACATAACAAACAAGACTGCCCAGCTCGAAAATCAGTGTAGAACAAATGAAAGAAAACGGGACATTCTGGCAACGTGTGTAAATTAAGCAGACATGTGGATGAGCTAGGACAAAGAAATTAAGAAGGAGTTTTGACATCCGTAAAAATTTCAGACAATCAACATAGTGTGAAGAATATCACAAATAAGAGATAGCATGCAAATGTATCAGTGGGAGATACATCTCTAGACTTTAAAATTGATGCTGGTGCTAATGTCACTGTAGTACCTTATCAATTATACAAAACTTCGCTTAAACACATAAAATTGCAGGCAACAAACAAGGCAATCTATGGTCCAAATGGAGACAAACTAAAAATAGCTGGTGTGTATCAGAATCAAGTGAAAGCTAAAGATACTAATTTCAACGAACTGATTTAGGTAGTTCATAATTTAGAGCATCCCTTATTAAGTTGTACAGCTAGTGAAGGCCTAAAGCTGATTCAGAGGTTCTGTGAAGTTGATGACAAACTGGATGTCTTGAAAGAATTTCTTATGCTATTTAAATGTATAGAGAAGGTACAGAAACAGTATAGGATAAAATTGAAAGAAGAGCTTATGTCATTTCAATACCAAGAAGAGTTCCGTTTCCTTTAAAAGACAAACTTAAGTTGGAAGAAATGGTGAATACGGATATTATTGAACCAGTAGAAGAAGCCAAAGACCGGTGTGCGCCTATGGTACTAGTTCCTAAGAAAACAGGAGTTATTCGTATATGTGTTTGATCTGACTGGTTTTAACGAAAATATTGAACGTGAATATTTTCCGATGGCATCTGTTGACTATATTTTAAATCACTTTCAAAATGTAAAATATTTCAGCATTAGATGCTAATGCTGAGTTTTGGCAGATAGCTTTATAGCCGGAGTCATTGGTTTAACAACATTCATCACACCATTTAGTAGATATAGTTTCAAACGCTTGCCTTTTGAAATCAAAACTGCTCCGGAAACATTCCCAAACAGAATTTGTGAAACAGTTCGAAAAAGACCTGGAGTCCTTGGGCTGATGGACGAATTTGTACTTTTTGAAGAAACTGAAGATAAGCACCAAAAGTGATTGCCAACTCCAAGCTACTGGACACTAAACTCAGAAAAATGCAAGTTCCAGAAAAAATCGGTAACATTTCTAGAACATGTCATATCACGTAATGGTATTAATTCGGACCCAAAGAAAACAGAAGCAATTTTAAATATAACAAGACTTATAAATATCAGCGAAGTTGCACAGTTTTTAGGTATGGCAGGATTCCTAAACAAATTCATATCAAATATGGCATTCGAAGCAAGACCACTGTACGAACTGCTACGTCAGGATATTGGCTGGATATGGAGTTCGCCACATGAAATGTACTAAAGTATTCATATTAAAGAGAGTTTGTCGAAAACCAAGCCCACCCGACTGACTCAAAGGTTTACAGCAACAGTTTGGGTGGCCGTAAAGAGAGTTTATGTCAAACACCAGGGATAACCATTTATGATAGTCAGAAAGAAACATTTATATCATATGATGCATCCATCATCGTATGGTTTAGAAGCAGTATGTAACAACCGAAAGAGGGAACGTTGCGGAAGACGGGCCTGTATGCTACGTTTCAAGGGCTTTATCAGACACAGAGAAAAGTACGCACAAATCAAAAAAGAGGCCCTATCAATAGTCTGGGCATTTGACGGATTTCATGATTGCATTGTTTGATTGCAAAACTGACCACAAGCCTCCAGTGCCTATCCTATTGCAAAAGCTTCTGGATAGTGTAACACCATGTCTACAAAGAATGAAGTTACGCATGATGAAATGGGACTATACCGTCAAATACGTACCAAGTAAAGACTTGATACCTACAGATACTTTATCTCTTCGTCCTTTACCAGTTAAAGGTGAAGAAGAACTGGCAGAAAACATAACTGCCTATATTCAAATGATCGTAAAATCGTTTCTAGCTTCAGACAAGCGGCTGACTCAAATATGGTCATGTCAGGTATGGTATTGAATCAACCAAAAGAGAGAACATTGCGGAAGATGGTAATGGCCATGTATATGGTCATGTCAACAAGAAGATCACATATGTAAATTTTTGGCTAAATACTGCTCAGAAGGTTGGCCAGAAAAACACAAGCTTCCTTGTGAATGTCAGAGGTACTGGCAGCATAGAAACTCAATTGTTGTACAGGAAGAACTGTTGCTCAAAGATGCACGAATTTTAATTCCAGATTAATTATAAGAAGATATTTTGAATTGCATACATGAGGCTTCATCAAAGCATTACAAAATACCGTGCTAAAGCTAAAGAAGCTACGAGCTAAAGAAGCTACGAGCTCGTATTTGGTGGCCTGGTTTATCAAAAGAGATTGAGACGTTAATCTCAAATTGTCAAAAGTGCATACAGCAGCAAAAGTATCATAAGAAACGACTTATCCCATCAGAATTCTCAGAGCGGCCATGGCAGAAAGTACGATCTTTTGAAGCTTAGAAATGGATGGTATCTCATAGTGTCCATCTGCGGGTACTTTGAAGTTACAAAACTGGAGGATCAGTCTTCGCCAACAGTGGTCACCAATATGAAATCCATATATACAAGACTCAGAATTCCAGAGACTGTTCGTAGTGACAACGGCTTTGAATTTTCACAAAAAGTTTCTGATGCAAAATATGATTAATTCTCAGTACAAAATGGATTTACGATTGCAACATCGAGTCCAAGGTATGCGCAAAGCAACGGGTTCATTGAAATCATGGTAATAGATTTTAAAATGCATTACACAAGTCTAAATCGATTGATCCATATCTAATGCTGTTAGCTTTACAAACGACATCATTGGATAATAGCTGCAGTCCAGCTAAACTGTTAATGGGACGTAAATTAAGGACCAGAATCTCTGCATTAAGTCATTCACTGAGGCCAAAGTTACCAAATTTAAAGGTGCTTATAAAGAAGGAGGAAAACTGTGCACTACTTTGATCGTCGTCATGGTGTTAAACACTGCCTGACTTGAATATAGGACAATCAGTGTGGATTTCTGATATGAAAACCCATGGGAAGACGCAAAATACCCACATCAGAGCCCAAGATCGTACTTGGTTGAAACTCCTCGAGGTCTAAGACAAAATAGAATATAGACGAAATAGCTAGATAGTGCAACTACACGTGGGAGTAATATCAGTGTGGATGTTCATAGTCACATGATACGACAGTGATAGGCGTTTCCAAATTTTGGAATCATACTCCTAATGTTACAACCAGCAACCGTAAACTTGTCTCGCGCTTTTTAGCGCTGTTTAATACCTAATAAACGAATAGGCGCTGAAGAGCGCTAAAATTTCACAATTTTTACTTCCATAGTTTCATGGGATTCAAGGTTAATTTAAAAATATTATATATTATAACTTCATAACTTCTATATAGGTCTGTTATAGTTTGTTAACGGGTTGAAAAATCTGCAATGCCATGAAGGGTATCTGAAGTATTTAATGACACAAAGAAATTCAAAAACCCCTATATAGTAACAGCAAGAATAGTTAAATAAATTATTATTAAACAGGTTTTGGCAGACTTAAGGTAAAAAACTTTAACATAAAAGTACATGAAACAATGCAGCTCGATCAAAAAAATTGAAAATATTCTCAAATAACAGATATAATTAATTTTATCTTAACGAACCGCATAAATTTAAATTCGAGTGAGTAGCCACGGACCGCATAAAACTTTGTTAGGGGTCGCATTGGGCCATCGAACCGCCTGTTACCGAGCTCTGATCGAAGTCGGTTATATTTCTTGGTGAACAAGTAGGCGTTTAAGGAACAAAGCGCATTATTTCAGACGAAAAGCAACAAAGTAACGAAATGTACAATAAAGCCACCAGCCTTCAGTAACGAAACGTGGAGATAATCTGGGGAGACAGTGTATACCCAACCAAACAACCTGCAACCAAGTAACATTTCCAATCATCCGCCAGTTTAAATAAATGTATAATGTTATAGCGTATCCTCTAGAATCGTGCATGTGCGCTCAAGATACAAGAATTTCCTCAGGATACAAGATCTAAATTTCCGGATAATTGCCACGTTTACTCACAACCACAACGTAAAAAGGAACAATATACAGTTAAACAGCACTAAAATGCTCTACTAATTTCACAAAATACCGGATTATTCTTAAAATACTGACGAAAATCTTTTCACAGAACAGCAGCTACCATTCTCAAAACATTACGAAAAATCACAGTTCAATGCAGCTCGTAATACGTTAAATGCTCTCAGACTGAGGGATGACTCATTTTTATAGACTCGCCATAAAAAAATTCTGGAAATCTCTCATATCACGTAGAATATTGATTATTTCACGGTGTTTCTCGAATCTTCGAGAAGTCGCCAAATTGACTACAAATCGACAATTCTGGAAACCCTCACCCGAACTTCAACATCTGTCAACACTAGATGCACTTCATAGGGTGGGATGCGTGTATGGAAGTTTTTCTCGTCTGATCTTTGGAAGAGATGAAAGTGAGAGGCGGAAAAGAGTGAAACGCTTTACAAGTTCGTAATAATAGCATGTATCGAATAATGTATGATTAAAGTGAGAGCTGCTTGGTAGCGGGTTGTTTGAGTAGACACTGTCTCCCCAAATTCCCTTCAAGCTACACCACTGAAAGCAGTAATGATGAAAGCTAAGCAAGAAGAGCGTTCAAATGAATAATTTGATGAGTTACATGAAATAATACAGAATATATCATCGAATGCGGAACCTGAAATTAATCTTTATAATCATATTTCGGGAAAGTAAAGAAATGGCTATAGCAAAAATTGAATTTCTTACATTTTATAAATATCCTATTCAATAAAAGAAAAAATAAATCACCATGCACGAAAAACCTAATCAATAACTGCGTCGTTTATTATACACTACAACCTAAATCCCTTTAAATCAAACTTCATAAATAATTCAAAATTATGGCTTTGCTATAAATCTATTTGACACTGCATTTCATAAAATTCCTTTATTTAGAAATTTTCTTCTTCCCCTGTCATCACTTTCTAAACTATCAATTTAAATAAAATACAACCGTTAGCAATTGATAAACTTATTTTTCAGAAATGGTTGTTAATGAGATTTTGCATTGCAAATCAATGCAATGTGTTCGTTTCACGTCATAGGTAGATTTTTCCCATAAAATATTTACCGCTGACATTTTGCGGCTGTCAAGAAAATGGAAACTTCTTACAGCACAGATATTTATTATATAACAAAAATTAAGCTACTTATAAATGTCGTTGAGTTAGTTCTCCACCCCAAGAGAAACTCTTAAATCGTGATAATCTAGTTTCTTGCTCCAGAAAACATCCTCACGTCGTCATTCTTGATAAATTTCTTCTCGTGTTCTTTGCGTTTCATTCTTTTAATCGAGCTTCTTTCACTACTCTTTCTAAAATGCAAATTACTTTTGCTTATATAATATACATTCTCACTGGGACTTAAAAATCTTTATTCTGAAGTTTTTAGAAACTTGTAATTTTCCATTTGGATGAAAATTTAAAGTACAAAACTCTTTAAAGTAGGCAACTTTTTCAGAAATTAGTACTTTTAAAGAATTAGTACTTTTGTAGATGTATAAAATATAATCGAAAAGTCTTCTACATTTAAATTTCAAAATCACATAATGTACCGATAAAATTAATAATATATAATTAATAAAATTAATAAAATTTTTAAAAACTTATAGTTTTCCGTTTTGATGAAAATTCAAAGTACAATTAATTTATCAACTCTCAGAAATTAGTATTTTTAAAGAATTGGTGCTTTTGTAGATGTACAAAATATAATCGAAAAGTCTTGTACATTTAAATTTCAAAACCACATAATGCACCGATAAAATTAATAATATATATTTAATAAAATTAATATAATTTTTAAAACTTATAATTTTCAGTTTTGATGAAAATTCAAAGTACGAATATTTTATCAACTCTTTCAGAAATTAGTACTTTTAAAGAATTAGTACTTTTGTAGATGTGCAGAGTGTAATCGAAAAGTCTTGTACATTTAAATTTCAAAACCACATAATGTACCGATAAAATTAATAATATATAATTAATAAAATTAATAAAATTTTTAAAACTTATAATTTTCAGTTTTGATGAAAATTCAAAGTACGAATAATTTATCAACTCTTTCAGAAATTAGTACTTTTAAAGAATTAGTACTTTTGTAGATGTGCAGAATGTAATCAAAAAGGTTTGTACATTTAAATTTCAAATCTATATAATATACCGATAAAATTAAATAGGAGAATTTGTTTCAGTTGTGGAACTCATATAACCTGAAAAATATATCAGAATTATCATCTAATTATTTTTGAAAATTATTTTTGCTTATATACATTCTTATTAGGACTTAAAAATCTTTATTCTGAAGTTTGTAGAAACTTATAATTTTCCGTTTTGATGAAAATTATTTATGAGTTTAAAGACTTTGTACTCTAGTAGATGTACAGAACGTGATCGAAAAGTCTTGTACACTTAAATTTCAAAACTGTATAATGTACAGATAAAATTAAATAGTAAAATTTGTTGCAGTTGTGGAACTAATATACCCTCAAAATTGTATCAGAAATATCGTCTGCTTTTCATTTTAACTCGGGAAAAAACTGCAGTGCGTTCATGAAAAAGAAGTCTAGTTATCGGCTGACGTATTAAAAGAAGCAGACGATATTTCCTATATAGTTTTGAAGGCATATAAATGCCACCTAATTGAAAAAAAATCATCTATTTCAATTTCTCGGCATATTAAATGATTCTTAAATTTGGTGTTCTATTGCCTTCTTTCTTGACTCGTGTCTATAATCATGAGGGAATATTTAAATGTATAATAATAAAAGCTGTCTGTCTGTTTCCATCCTCTGTAGCGAAAAATATAATCGTCGTACGCCATAAACATAGGTACAGAGGTACTTCAGGATCCCGAAAAATACACCTAGGCGAGATTTTTATAAAAACAAAAAAATAAATTCGAATTGGATTTTTAGTTATTTTATGTTTCAGCACAATTTTCTGCTATTTCACACAAATCCGTTCCTCATTGATTGAAAATATTATCGCCGCTTTACCTCTTCATGTGAACAAATGAAATATGGAAAACGAACCGCGGAAGGATTCAAAACATTCTTAGTGAATAAAACTACAATTTTGGTGTCCTGTGATAAAATAAACAGGGACACACCGAATTGTGGTGGATACATAAGCAGCAGCATCAATTAATTGAAAAAAACATGTGCTGAAATTGTTGAAAAAAACGTGTGAATAAAAGACCACGAAAATATATAGTGTAAAACAAAATGAAGGAAACAAGCTGTTTCGAGAGTTAAATGATATACTTTTATGAACTGTTTTATGCTGTTATTGGCTGTTATGAAAATTTCAAACTGTATGTTTATCAAGATAAATTAAAACTTCGTAACACAGAGCATATATACAAAAATAAGTTGACCAGCTTGTTTTAAAGGCGTAAAGCAGCCTTCTCCTTCAGGATCGACAAGAAGCTCGACCCCACTTACTCGAGTCAGGACGTCAACTGGAAATAGAACACGTAGCTGAAGGTGGAAAAAGAGAAGTTGCCAGGTAGAAATAGAAGAGGGTAGAACCAAAATAGCAGGTAGGACACAATTAATACACAAAACTACAGAGTGAAAAAAGAAAAAAAAAGAAAACAAGGCGATAAAAGAACAGATAGTAGAACGAATAGGAGCAACTGAATAGTTAGAAAACCCACTAAAACAACAAAGAAATAAACCAAAGACGTTAAAACGCTGTAAAAAATAAGAAGAAATTATGTATAAAACAACGATAATTCAATTAGGACAAACAGAAAAAAATCTGATGTGGGCAACACATGACTATCCTTATATAATGCAATGAATTTACTATTTTTACAATAAAAAACAGGTTTTTCTTATAGTAACTACGTATGTATATTCTTTCCAAGAAATTGAATTTTCGTCAATTAGTCGTCATTTTCACTGATTTAGTGTCATTTTTATCCATTTGGCGAGATTTTCGTTAATTTGGTAACATTTAAAAAAAATCGCCAAATTGGCGACATTCCGCCAAATTCGGCGCCAAAATCTCGCCATGCGTTATGGATGGAGAAATACGTTATTCTTATAGCAGATAAATAACTATTGGCGTTCTAATACGGAAGTATTACTCAAAGTATCTTTTCTCATGAATGGAACGAGCTAGATTCACGAGGATGATGTCACACAATTTATCGCAAGATATTACATATGAAAAGTGAACATGTTTCTCAACTGTTAATATATTTTTTTTAATTTATGTGATTTTTGATAAATTTATTTTTAAAATGTGTAATATCTCGAGAACAGTTCATGCTAACGTTCTAAAGTTTATGTCAATCGTTTTCTAAGGAAAAATTACATTTAAAATGTCTATTCGCGTAACTTTATTAAAGGTTTTGATTTTTTGATGATTTTTACAAAATTTCACTCGACAATTTAGGGGGGTTCTTAACATTCAATTACGTTTAAAAACAATAGGCTTCCAGTATACACGGCTTGTGATTTTTGTACTAAATGTCATTCGAATCGCTCTATTCGTTCGTGAGATATCGTCTCCACAGATTCACTGACACCCACACACACACACAGACATCACCTCAAAAATGTTCGATTCGTGATCAGGGATGCTTGAAACGTAGTCTCCCGTCGAGAACTCGAATTCGAATTTTCGACCCCGTCACAATACTTTCCTTATACATTATGTATATAAGGAAATTAAAAATGAAACTCAAATATGAAGAAATCAGCTGGTTCCGTCGGCCATATGATCTAACTTTGTGAAATAAAATAGAGAGGGATAAATGACTAAAATTCGGAAAAAAGAAGAAATTTTACGAATTTTACGTTTTTTGTATCTTACGAAATTGTAATCTATAGTGTTGCTATTTCAGCAGCCATGGAGCAATTATTGGATTACAATGTTTATGCTAATTTATTCTTAAACGAAGTTTCTGAAATTATTCTATGTAGATTCATTTCTTTTATCCCCTCCCCCCCCCCCCCTCGTTCGGCAATATTCTCGGAATTACCTATTTAAATAGGATGAAAACTTTGACAACTCATAACTTCTTCCTTGGACGTCCAAAATTTATTCTTAATCGGATTTTATTTTATATGAAACGCGGAATTGCAAGTTCTTTTCACATTCTATGCAAATTTTATCATAAAAATATTTACAACTAACGCAGGTTTGTCCCAATATTTATGAAAACATACCATTTCACGTTGTTGACTTATCAACTTGACATTAACTAAGTAGAAAAGCCCGAAGATTCTTTAAAGAAGTCATTCAAAAATGATGTTTTCCTTTAATTTTGAATATTTCTTGCTCATCTAAAATTCCATTTAGAGAACTTTTTCAAGAGTTTTTCTAAGGAAATGGAAACAAGTAAATTTGTGGAAGAAAAAATATCAGATGGATGTCCATCACCGTTGCTAAATATAGAGATTGAAAGCCCGGAGAAATACTCGGTATAGAAGTCTGCAGAGACGGAAACGTTAAACATTTATCTAGCCCGGCCAGACATAAACAAAGTTCGATCAAACACATTTTAAAATCTAAAGCAATGTTCCGAAAATCTTGAAGACCAAGTCCGGAGTAAACAGTTTTTTCCTTCTAAATAATCATGTATAATAAAAGATGTTTGCGTGTCCGTGTATTTATGTCTGAGTATCTCTGTGTGCGTATCTGTGTTTGAGTACTCCGTGTGTGTATCTGTGTTTGAGTAGCTCCATGTGTGTATTTGTGTCTGAGTATCTCTGTGTGCGTATCTGTGTTTGAGTATCTCCGTGTGTGTATCTGTGTTTGAGTATCTCCATGTGAGTATCTGTGTCTGAGTATCTCCGTGTAGGTATCTGTGTCTGAGTATTTCCTTGTGTGTATCTGTATCTGTGTCTGAGTATCTCCGCGTGGGTATCTGTGTCTGTGTATTTCCTTGTGTATGTCTGTGTATCTGTGTCTGAGAATCTCCGTGTGGGTATCTGTGTCTGAGTATCTCCTTGTGTGTATCTGTGTCTGTGTATCTGTGTCTGAGTATCTCCGTGTGTGTATCTGTGTCTGAGTATCTCCGTGTGGATATCTGTGTCTGAGTATCTCCTTGTGTGTATCTATGTCTGAGTATCTCCGTATGTGCATCTGTGTATGAGTATCTCTGTGGGTATATCTGTGTCTGTGTATGTCATCTGTAACAGAAAATCGAAGCGCCGAACAGCAGTGCAATTCACTATAGAGATACAGATCCCCAGACGATACACTTCGATGAGATTTTTTTTTAAGTCGAATTTGTTGTTTAGTTATTTTATGTTGAAACACGATTTTTAGCAAATTTCACACAAATAGATTTCTTAGTGATCAAAAATATTATCGAAGTTTCCATCTTAACATCAGCCGGGAAACCGAAGAACGTTCTCTCCGACAATCTTTGTACAGAAGCCGTAAAGAAATGTCTTCATAATTATTTATTTATTTTTGAATACATCAAAATACACATGTTTTACGTAATCTGATTTTTATTTTACCGCTTCCGAAAATGTGAGATTCAACCAAATCTGTAGCCTGTCAAAAATATGGGTGAATATCTTCGTATTCTAATAAAGAAAACAATTTAATTACTCTATTTTCTGATTTATTATTTCTAGTTTTTCTTCATTTTATGGCGTTTTCAGCAAATATGACTTGACGGATTCTGTACTGAAAACGAAAGGGGTTATTGAACATTTTACTCTGATGTAATATAAATCCATCATTTTCAAAATTCCAGTAATAATATAGCTTTAAGAGATTATTTTATAAAATATATAAACTTGAATCTTTGAGCAATAATACACGTTTATTTCCTCAGCAATATACAGGATGTTTCAAAAAGATTGCATGGCGTACGCCATGAAATTTGGTGCACAGATGAAATTTAATACACTCGAAAAGATGTAACCGGGTAAAGTATTTTTTAATTCGAATTAGTTTATATAACTTATTTTTTAGTTATTGCATGTTTTTGCACACTTCTGAGCGAGTTTCACACAAATCGGTTCCTCAGCGACAGAAAATATTATCATAGAGTTTCCACCTTGAAACCAACAAAAAGATAAAAGAAATTCTCCTTTAAACGAACTTCAAACAGAACCCATACTATTAATAGACGAAGAATTTTCAGAAATTTTTAATATATATATATATAGACATTATATATATATGTGTATATATATATATATATATATATATATATATATATATATAAGATTCATATGAAAAAGAGGGGAAATGACCAAATGCTAGGCATAAAATGGTAGAGGGGGATGGCGACCCCTCTTTCCCGTTTAAAAGACTGCTTTTATGCCCGGGCAACACTCACGGTACCAATGCCATGCAGAAGCCATACTTCCGTAAATGTGTCAAATCAAAAACACTCGAAAAAGTGCAAAGAAAACAAATAGGAATCGACCAGGATCGCAAGGGAAAGAATGGAAATGCAGCAAATGCCCCTGTCGGTTACGATGGAGTGCATCATATATAACAGAAGTCCACGCATGCGCTATTCGTTATTTTCACTTTCATCGTTCTATACTTCTGCCATATCCTTTAAGTAAGCATTTTCTCCCTTTTTTGTATTAAATAGGGAATTTATAATAACATTTCAGGAAACCAATTGGATAATTCCGTTTTATTGCCTCCTTCATAATATTCCTATTATGCATGATGCAATCAGACTTGAAAGTATTAATGCGTTGATTTCTTTTGAGTTGACCAATGACGACATTTCTGAAAATGTTTTTGGTCAAATTGGACCTCCAATCAATAATGCGGTTGATTTTTTTATTGAAATTGTTTCTCTTGTCATATAAGACGGTATAAGTACCATATCTACTGTCATGTTTTAGTGTGATATCTAGAAAATCAACACTATCTTCCTCCTTACTTTTATTCTCAATCAATTCCAGTTCTTTTGGATAAAAAGTAAAATCAAATTGGGGTGTATTCTTATATTGCCCAATAAGGACATCGTCAACGAAACGAAAATATGGCATTTCATGTAATATATGAGTGCCATTTTCAAATTTACACAAGTATAGATCGGCGAGCAGGGATGAACATCCCCCTCCCATCGGAATACCCTTAACCTGTTTAAAATAGTTGGTGCCATCAAATAAGATGTTTTCAAACAACACAATGCGAATCAAGTCCTCGTATTTTCTGAATGTAATATGCTCTTTTAAGTCATATATTTCATTGTAGTTCATTAGTCATTGTAGTTCCTTCAAAATTTCATATAGATTTTCCAGATTGATGTTGTTGAATAAATCACGGAAATCGTAACTTTTGAAACGTATATCCCTGCTATAAAATGGAAGTCGGTTGATGACATCGTAACTATTATTTATCATTACTGTTCCTTGTTTCTTGAGTATAATCATAACATTTTTAAGTATAGTTAAAAGTTTTTCATTTGCAATTGTTAAATAGGATCCACATCCCACTGTCACCGGCCGGAACTTGACTGGATTTTTATGAAGTTTTGGTATGAGTACCAAATATGGAAAGTTAACTGCTTTAAGTTCGATACCAATGCTTTGATACAGAGTTTTAATTTTATTTACCAGACATGTTCCATTTTGTTGTAAAGGGGGGTACATTTGTTTATCAAGATAACTATTTTTTACAGTATCAACGTAGTATTTTCTGCATGTGAAAGCGTAATTTGATACAACTTTATCCGTATAAGTTATAACATATTTATCTTCATATTTATTGACTGCATTTTGAAGAGAAGGATAATACGTTTTTTTACACAATGTTTTGTAGTGGAGATTGAACATTTTGATAAGGTTGTATTGCCATTCTTTGAAGGCTTGTATTGGCATGCTGTATTTTACGGCGAGTTTATATGTAAATTTCTTCAAATCTTGTTCAAAGTCCTTTTTAATATTTGTGAAATCTTGTATACGAAATTTCGTACCAAGTTGAAGCATAGATTTTAACTTGTGATTATTCAATAGATCCAGGTTTCCAGTGATAATGTGCGCATGATGGGTATCTATATAAGGGCTGTTTTTACAATTACACTCTTCACTTTTATATACATTGATGTTTCTACTTATGCGGTTATAATTAAATATTTTTCTACCATTGGTTTGCACAAATTTATAAATCAGTTTTACTTCTATGTTAGGTATTGGTAAGAGATGTGCCAAGTTTTTTATATATGTCTTGATTGGTAAACCATCATAATTTTTATTTTTGTAGGTTGTAACAAAAGGCACTGTTGTAGTAGTTTTCTTCTGTGGAGAGGATTTCAATACTATGTTTAATGTACTGGCTTTTAGTTTAAGTAAATCCATCATTATAGCATAGTTTGTACATGCATTTTCATTATTATTAACAGTTAGTTGTTTTTCGAGTTGATACACTTTCAAATAACACCAGATGCGTTGAATATAACGTTTTCTTATACTAAATATAAGATTTTTGATCCAGCCGGGTTTTATTATTATTCCTGCACACACTGTTTTCATGAACGTTTCGATCTTTTCAAGAGTTTCTTTATAACTGAAATTTTTCCTTTTTCTTGTTCCCCTTTGCCATCTCTTTTTTATAGCAGGATGGATATCTTGTAATACAGGGTTACGTTTTTCATTTTTACAAGATTCCAAATTATAATTGTCATTAAATATGATCGTATTGAGTCCATACGGAAAAGCTGTTCCATATTGTTGGATGTGTGTATTTTCCCTCCAAAGTCTTGCCAAGCCAAATATATCGGCCAAACCAAAAATCGTTTGCATTTGCGAATCAACTTACATCGAAGTCAAATTGGAAAATCTCTTCTCACTGATGCAACTATCACCAATTTGGAACTCCGTCATTATAGAAACCATGATTTTTCACAAATTATTGTTACAATCATCGATGTTGTACCCAAACTGTCAGAAAGACTTTGGTGGGAAAATACACACATCCAACAATATGGAACAGCTTTTCCGTATGGACTCAATACGATCATATTTAATGACAATTATAATTTGGAATCTTGTAAAAATGAAAAACGTAACCTTGTATTACAAGATATCCATCCTGCTATAAAAAAGAGATGGCAAAGGGGAACAAGAAAAAGGAAAAATTTCAGTTATAAAGAAACTCTTGAAAAGATCGAAACGTTCATGAAAACAGTGTGTGCAGGAATAATAATAAAACCCGGCTGGATCAAAAATCTTATATTTAGTATAAGAAAACGTTATATTCAACGCATCTGGTGTTATTTGAAAGTGTATCAACTCGAAAAACAACTAACTGTTAATAATAATGAAAATGCATGTACAAACTATGCTATAATGATGGATTTACTTAAACTAAAAGCCAGTGCATTAAACATAGTATTGAAATCCTCTCCACAGAAGAAAACTACTACAACAGTGCCTTTTGTTACAACCTACAAAAATAAAAATTATGATGGTTTACCAATCAAGACATATATAAAAAACTTGGCACATCTCTTACCAATACCTAACATAGAAGTAAAACTGATTTATAAATTTGTGCAAACCAATGGTAGAAAAATATTTAATTATAACCGCATAAGTAGAAACATCAATGTATATAAAAGTGAAGAGTGTAATTGTAAAAACAGCCCTTATATAGATACCCATCATGCGCACATTATCACTGGAAACCTGGATCTATTGAATAATCACAAGTTAAAATCTATGCTTCAACTTGGTACGAAATTTCGTATACAAGATTTCACAAATATTAAAAAGGACTTTGAACAAGATTTGAAGAAATTTACATATAAACTCGCCGTAAAATACAGCATGCCAATACAAGCCTTCAAAGAATGGCAATACAACCTTATCAAAATGTTCAATCTCCACTACAAAACATTGTATGAAAAAACGTATTATCCTTCTCTTCAAAATGCAGTCAATAAATATGAAGATAAATATGTTATAACTTATACGGATAAAGTTGTATCAAATTACGCTTTCACATGCAGAAAATACTACGTTGATACTGTAAAAAATAGTTATCTTGATAAACAAATGTACTCCCCTTTACAACAAAATGGAACATGTCTGGTAAATAAAATTAAAACTCTGTATCAAAGCATTGGTATCGAACTTAAAGCAGTTAACTTTCCATATTTGGTACTCATACCAAAACTTCATAAAAATCCAGTCAAGTTCCGGCCGGTGACAGTGGGATGTGGATCCTATTTAACAATTGCAAATGAAAAACTTTTAACTATACTTAAAAATGTTATGATTATACTCAAGAAACAAGGAACAGTAATGATAAATAATAGTTACGATGTCATCAACCGACTTCCATTTTATAGCAGGGATATACGTTTCAAAAGTTACGATTTCCGTGATTTATTCAACAACATCAATCTGGAAAATCTATATGAAATTTTGAAGGAACTACATGATATATATGACTTAAAAGAGCATATTACATTCAGAAAATACGAGGACTTGATTCGCATTGTGTTGTTTGAAAACATCTTATTTGATGGCACCAACTATTTTAAACAGGTTAAGGGTATTCCGATGGGAGGGGGATGTTCATCCCTGCTCGCCGATCTATACTTGTGTAAATTTGAAAATGGCACTCATATATTACATGAAATGCCATATTTTCGTTTCGTTGACGATGTCCTTATTGGGCAATATAAGAATACACCCCAATTTGATTTTACTTTTTATCCAAAAGAACTGGAATTGATTGAGAATAAAAGTAAGGAGGAAGATAGTGTTGATTTTCTAGATATCACACTAAAACATGACAGTAGATATGGTACTTATACCGTCTTATATGACAAGAGAAACAATTTCAATAAAAAAATCAACCGCATTATTGATTGGAGGTCCAATTTGACCAAAAACATTTTCAGAAATGTCGTCATTGGTCAACTCAAAAGAAATCAACGCATTAATACTTTCAAGTCTGATTGCATCATGCATAATAGGAATATTATGAAGGAGGCAATAAAACGGAATTATCCAATTGGTTTCCTGAAATGTTATTATAAATTCCCTATTTAATACAAAAAAGGGAGAAAATGCTTACTTAAAGGATATGGCAGAAGTATAGAACGATGAAAGTGAAAATAACGAATAGCGCATGCGTGGACTTCTGTTATATATGATGCACTCCATCGTAACCGACAGGGGCATTTGCTGCATTTCCATTCTTTCCCTTGCGATCCTGGTCGATTCCTATTTGTTTTCTTTGCACTTTTTCGAGTGTTTTTGATTTGACACATTTACGGAAGTATGGCTTCTGCATGGCATTGGTACCGTGAGTGTTGCCCGGGCATAAAAGCAGTCTTTTAAACGGGAAAGAGGGGTCGCCATCCCCCTCTACCATTTTATGCCTTGCATTTGGTCATTTCCCCTCTTTTTCATATGAATCTTGTATGTTACTTTAGGAGAATGTGCTGCATTGCGCCAACTTCTGGAGAAAAATTGGATAACTGTGAAATAATTTTATTTTAATATGTTTACTATGCTATATATATATATATATATATATATATATATATATATATATATATATATATATATATATATATATATATATATATATATATATACAAATTGAAATTTTTAAACGAAAAATTAAAAAGGTATATATATATATATATATATATATATAAGATTCATATGAAAAAATAAGGGAAATGACCAAATGCAAGGCATAAAATGGTAGAGGGGGATGGCGACCCCTCTTTCCCGTTTAAAAGACTGCTTTTATGCCCGGGCAACACTCACGGTACCAATGCCATGCAGAAGTCATACTTCCGTATATGTGTCAAGTCAAAAACACTCGAAAAAGTGCAGAAACAAATAGGAATCAACCAGGATTGCAAGGGAAGGAAAAGAATGGAAATGCAGCTAATGCCAGAGTGCCTTATATATAAAAGCAGTTTACGCATGCGTAATACGTTATTTCTACTTTCATCGTTCTATATCTCTGCCATATCCTTTAAGTAAGCATTTTCTCCCTTTTTTGTATTAAATAGGGAAATATAATAACATGTCAGGAAGCCAATTGGATAATTCCGTTTTATTGCCTCCTTCATAATATTCCTATTATGTATGATGCAATCTGACTTAAAAGTATTTATGCGTTGATTTCGTTTGAGGTGACCTATGACGACATTTCTGAAGATGTTTTTGGTCAAATTGGAACTCCAATCTATAATATGATTGATTTCCATATTGAAATTGTTTCTCTTGTCATATAAGACGGTATAAGTACCATATCTACTGTCATGTTTTAGTGTGATATCTAGAAAATCAACACTATCATCCTCCTTACTTTTATTCTCAATCAATTCCAGTTCTTTTGGATAAAAAGTAAAATCAAAATGGGGTGTATTCTTATATTGCCCAACAAGGACATCGTCAACGTATGGCATTTCATGTAGTATATGTGTGCCATTTTCAAATTTACTCAAGTATAGATCGGCGAGCAGGGATGAACAACCCCCTCCCATGGGAATACCCTTAACCTGTTGAAAATAGCCGGTGCCATCATCCCTGCTCGCCGATCTATACTTGAGTAAATTTGAAAATGGCACACATATACTACATGAAATGCCATACTTTCGTTACGTTGACGATGTCTTTGTTGGGCAATATAAGAATACACCCCATTTTGATTTTACTTTTTATCCAAAAGAACTGGAATTGATTGAGAATAAAAGTAAGGAGGATGATAGTGTTGATTTTCTAGATATCACACTAAAACATGACAGTAGATATGGTACTTATACCGTCTTATATGACAAGAGAAACAATTTCAATATGAAAATCAATCATATTATAGATTGGAGTTCCAATTTGACCAAAAACATCTTCAGAAATGTCGTCATAGGTCACCTCAAACGAAATCAACGCATAAATACTTTCAAGTCAGATTGCATCATACATAATAGGAATATTATGAAGGAGGCAATAAAACGGAATTATCCAATTGGCTTCCTGACATGTTATTATAATTCCCTATTTAATACAAAAAAGGGAGAAAATGCTTACTTAAAGGATATGGCAGAGATATAGAACGATGAAAGTAAAAATAACGTATTACGCATGCGTAAACTGCTCTTATATATAAGGCACTCTGGCATTTGCTGCATTTCCATTCTTTTCCTTCCCTTGCAATCCTGGTTGATTCCTATTTGTTTACTCTGCACTTTTTCGAGTGTTTTTGACTTGACACATATACGAAAGTATGACTTCTACATGGCATTGGTACCGTGAGTGTTGCCCGGGCATAAAAGCAGTCTTTTAAACGGGAAAGAGGGGTCGCCATCCCCCTCTACCATTTTATGCCTTGCATTTGGTCATTTCCCTTATTTTTTCATATGAATCTTGTATGTTACTTTAGGAGAGTGTGCTGCTTTGCGCCAACTTCTGGAGAATAATTGGATAACTGTGGAATTAATTTTAATTTTATATGTTTACTATGCTATATATATATATATATATATATATATATATAAAATAAAAAAGCAACGGCAAAAATGAGAAAAGGCAATAATAAATAGCTCAAGATTGAAGATCAAAACATGGAGAACAATCAACTGAAACTACACAAAAGACGGCAGTTAGTTCGAAATTGCATTCTCTTCAGGACAGCCATACAACTCGAAATAAAACCGATAGAATAGCCAGTTTCTGTCAATAGCTATAGTATTTATCTATGGACACCATTGGAACTCTCTACTGGCTAGTGGAAGGACAAATAGTACTAATAAATCTAAGTGAATTATAAACCAGAAATATAAAAAACAGAAATATTAACTCACAGACACAGACACCACGCGGGAGTCTACATGTTCACAGGGAAACATTCGACAGAGCATTTTACATCTCTTCGTCAAAGCGAATGGCCACCGGAATGAATACAATTGAACGAAAAATAATGTGTATGAAGACTTTCAAAAATAGTAAGCAGTATAGGACTCAGGACAAGTAGAAAGCAGTCTTTCAAAAATAGTAAGCAGTATGAGACGCAGGCCTAGTGGTAAGTAGGTGATAAGAACGGGTGAAATTCACAAAAAGAGTTATCCAATCAAGGATAAATAATGTATTTGTAAAATTATTACGTAGTGTATTTGAAATTTGTAATAATATTATTTACAAATATTTCCGGATAGTGGTAATTTTGACAAATACGTGTAAGATCATTGATGTGGAGTAAGTGAAACTGAGGATGTACAAAGTCGATGTATTCGAAAGAGTTGGTTTAAAATGATGTTTCTAAACAATTGAATAGAATTACAAGATCGATATGATAGCTGCTTAATAATAGTGAAGTTATAAGAATCTTTTTTATCATATAGATTGGTGATAACATGATTATTGAGAGTATCTAAATTTAAGTCTAAATAATTTACAGTTTGACTAACACTAGGCTCATTAGGGATTAATTCTAAGTTACAGGGTTAAAAATGAATATTAATGGGAAGGGAATCATCAATGATAATACAAATTAAGTCGTCAACTTATCGATATATAATATATGAATTAGAGTTAAAATGACGTTCATAATAATAAAGATATAAATTAGCTAGAATACTACTACAGCCCCCTTGAGGTACGCCAGATGTTTGTAAATATATGGTATCACCTGGGATAATATAATTGTTGTATAACACAAAGTGCAATATCTTGGGAAAAATTTTGACATTAAATGGAATATTATTGGAAGATAGATAATCATAATAAAGAGAGATAATAACTTCATATAAATCTTTAATATCAATATTATTAAATAGGTCTTTAAAATCAAAGGTATAGAAACCAAGAATATGTGGAAGCTTGCTAAAGTGATTAACTAAATCAAAACTATTGTTCAATATGAAATAACCTGACTTCTTAAATTTAAGAGATTCATTAATTCTATTTAAACAGTTTAGAAAGTACTTACTAGCTGTAGTGGTAAAGGTATTATGTTTACCAGTGACCGTTCTAAAACTGAGAGGTGATTTGTGGAATTTAGGAACCAAAGTAACATAGGGAAATTTATAAAACTTACAATTAATATTTGATTGTGTATATAGTTTTAGCATTTTAGTTTTGATTTTGATAGACTGATTATTAATGGGTTTAAAAATATGATTATTTTTTAAGTAATTCTGTAACAGAGAAACATAACATTTTTTACAAATAATGGCATAATTATTAGAAGCTTTATCTACATAAGTTATGACAAAATGTTGTTGTAGTGCTTTAATAGCAGAAAGGAGTTGTTTATAAGGATAATTAGGCCTCGTAAATTTAATATTTAGAATAACACTTTTAAGGATATATATATATATATATATATATATATATATATATATATATATATATATATATATATATATATATATATATTATATATATATATATATATATATATATATATATATATATATATATATATATATATATATATATATATATATATATATATATATATATATATACGGTTCGTGTGTTGAAGATACTTAGGATGTTCCTGAGATATTCTGGCGTCATAACACCATCGGCGTAGCGGATTTTATTTATTTAATTATTTATTTATTTTATTGTTATAATCATGCGTATTGTTAAAACGTGTAAAGTTTATTTGTCTCCTTATCTTCTATAGATTCCTTTGAAAAAAATTTTTACTTAATCTGTCAAAAGTGACCTAACTCAAACTTAGAGTACTTAATATTTCGACCTTTAGGTCCAAGAGCAATAACACAGAACGGCACTGTTTAAAATATAACTCAGTTTATTGAGAAGTTCACAGAAATTACAGCAGTTTGCTGTTTAAATCAACGGACAACATATATACTAATTGTTATTGCACACGATCAGAATAAATGACAAATGTACAAGCTACTACAATATACTAGGCTGATGATAATGTTTACATGGATACGTATTTATAAAGCTTATATGCTTACCACGGCATTCTGTTGCTTCGCACCGTATTGCGGCCACACCCCGAAAATACTAGACTCTTCCTAGTCATCGTTGTATCGAATGGGGTTTCCTTCCACTCACTACTCGAATCCTTTATCGTCTACTCAAGAAGAACCCTTCTTTCATTCCAAGGACCCTCTAATCAAGACCACTCTACTCAAAAACACTCTTTTATTCCAAGAACCCACTGAAACTCTCACGATCCGAAACATATTCCTATTCTACCGCAGGAACGCAGAAAATGCTGATTAGGTCGGTGATTCGTCTAACAACCGAACCAATTAGGATGGTTAGTTTAAAGAAACATAAATTATAATACAAACTGAGGGAAATAATAATCGGAAGGTTATTTAGACCTCACAAACGTTCTTTTGGTGCTCGAGAATTCGGTATGAGTTCCGGTGTGATTATAATCACTATGCATCTTTAATCCCAGGCATCACCAGATACATGTTTGAAAACCGAAGAAAGTTTTAACAATATTCTTGCTTATAACAAAATTGAAATAACATAAACTGTGAGGCGTGTATGAACACCTGGCTACGCCATGACCGCTGATCTTAAATCCTGAGCAACGGCGGGTATATTTTCTAGTTGCTAAAACAAAAGAAAAAAATTTAAAAACCTGTTGTATACAGCACATATCTTTCTTTAGCGGCTCAAATTCATAATCCATTAATTTAAGTTTATTCGTTCAAATTGACACAGATGTTATTATATCCAGTTTTAAAACGTCTTCTTTTTCATTACGCAACATAATGCATTTTGAAACGTCGCCGTCTCCTCAACATTCCCAAAAATTTAGATATCTCGAAAACGGTTCATCCTAAAGTAATGTCTTACTCATTTCGTCGTTACGTATAAAGCAAACATTTAATGCATATTTTTAAGCGTTCTTAGCCTTTTATTTCAGATTTTAAAGGTTTTGCAGTCTATTTCGCAAAATAATGCTAGTTCTATTTCTTCGAATAGTACCAAAATCTAATCAGCATCAGAGAAATCCCAATGTGACTTATCCACGAAATTTTAGGAAATTTCATCGGATAGTTTTCAACTAAAGTGAAAAAAACATCGTTAGCTATTTTAAATTTCAAAAATCTTAATGTCTCTGGAACTGTCTGTCCTAGAGTAATAAAGTTAGACTTATTCGTTTTGTATTTTAAAATTACGTATAGAACAACCATTTAATTAAAGCATTTAAGCATATTTAGTCTTATATTTTAGATTTTGACAATTTTTGTAGGCCATTTTGAAAAAAAAAGAAAAAAAAATCTCTTCATCTGCATCGTACCAAAATCTAATCAGCGCCAAGATAACCCACAGGTGCCTTAACCACCAAATTTTGTAAAATTTCGTCAGAAAGTAAAATTTTGTAAAATGTCGTCATAACTTTTTAACTAGAGTGAATACATACATTGCACAAACACACAGACGTCACTCTAAAAATAGGCTTTCGTGTTGTATAGGGTCCCTAAAACGTGTAGATCCGTCGAAAACTAGAATTTCACTTTTCGACACGATTCATATGATTTCCTTATACATTACCATGTATTGCACGGAAAGTAAAAGTACAAATTTGCATTCAAAACTTTTTCCACACCTACCTATTATATTAAAAAAAAATTCAACTTCATGCATTGTTTGGAATGTTATAGTTTAAAGAAGATACAAAGTTCCTTTCGAAATATCGCGTTAAATCTTATTCTTTATGTCTACATAACTGTCACGACTTTGGGATTACCTTTTTTATGTTCCTCTTTCGTAAATTCCACAGCAAATCCCTGTATGGAAGAAAAGAATATCAAAAATTTTGTCTTCTTGAGATTATCCAGATTCTATTCTATTAACTGTAAAGCCTTCTAGTTAATCGAATTCGACTGCGTCACTTTTTATGACGAAATAGATAATGACAGTTGATCCTAGTGCAATGAGGTTTTTTGTTCTAACAATAGTTATTGCTTTGTGACTTTTACCATATCTCCTCTATCAAAAGTGTGGGAATGTGTATACCGTATATTAGAAATGGACAAATAACAGTTTTCTCGAATTCGAATATTAACTAAATCTCGAATATTGATAAATTATATTTATATTTATTAAATGTTATTTACTAATTATTAGTAAATAAATAAATAAATTAAAGTGAAAAAGGAAATTTTATAATAAAACCACATTCATTTAGAAATTATACTTTTGTTTTAAATGCTAATTATTTTACAGTTTTGTTTTAGATATGTGATGACAAAAGTTCGCTTTTTTTTTTAATGACTGCAGCCTATAAGACATTTATGACTTAAATTGACTTGATTATTGTGAACAACAAGTACCAGACGGTGACAATATATTTTATAAGAGTTAAACGATGAACGCAGTCAGACGGTCGCCAGTGATTGACATTTAGTTCAAATAAAATGTGGCAATGCAGAATTTTCACACACATCGAAAGGTCACGTATTCCGTAGGAACTCAAGCAGTTACGCCCAGTGTATCGCCATCCAATGACAAGTTCCTCGTACTCGGCCGGGAACAAAACGGCTTTGTGCCATTCGTGGCAAGCGCCTCGGTCAGGATCTTCAACTTCCTAGTACCAGCTCACCAGCCAATGGGCCCAAGGGGAAGAAATGAAGAAGGGAGCCAGCAGAGCGAATCAAATTTATGTACACGAAATCAGAAGAGAATTGGGAATGATTCAATAAAAAGTTGGTGAACGGAAATGGTTGTCTGTGTGAGACCAGAAATTGTTCTCACATGAGACATTTTTATTTGATTATTTATGGTATCCTTTAAGGAAAAGAAAGCTTGAGTCTGGCTGGCGCCGAACTTTACGACAACTTGAACTTTCAGGTCAAATGCTATAAATTTAGGTGTGCCAGGCCACAGGAGCTGAAAGGGGCTGTGAAGTGATGCCATTGGGCCAATGAGCGCCAAGGGGAAGAAGAGCTGAGCAACCCCTCCCCCCCTGCCGAAGGAACCACAAGTCAAAAACAGTTTTACAAAAGGAGCGAAGTGAACATGACCTAGCAGACATGACTTAGGAGTTGCAGTTAGAGTACAAGTATTTACACTATCATGACTTAAGAGTAGAGAAAAATGAAAAACTAACAGATTTGTAAAGGTTCCGTTGATGTTCCAAATTAATGGAGGTAGATCAAATGGCGAGTGCATTAGTTATACGAGGAGGAGCCGCACACCACAGAGTTATGGCAGTATAAGACTGATGCAAGCGAGATGATGAGCCCAAGACTAAACTGGAAGGTATGTGCTCTAAATATCACAGGTTCTAGACACTATTGCAAATCTAATAATTCGGGTCACATATCTCCCCTTGCTAAAATATTAAATGAAAATTGATAATAATTGAAAGTTGATATTGATGAAAATTAGTGCTTTTGATAAATTGATGTTGTTAATAAATGATATTGTTTAAGTTTTAAAATAGTCTAATCTTTTAATATTAATTAATAATTCTTTTCAGGACTTACACAAAAGGTAAAAATAATTGGAGGGTTTGTTGCGGCACAACAACGAGCGATGTACGATTTTAATGTTAATTCCACTAATGAGCTTTAACGGCCATGTCAACGATAAATAATATAAATAAATAATTGGAGGGTTATTGCTTAAACACAACGCACTTTTAATTATAAAATTAAATGTTCATATTTCTAATTTCTATATGCCACAGTCTGTAAGTAAAAAAATTATGATCGTCGAAGAGAAGTTTCAAAATAAAAGTCGATATAAAGACGAAGGCTGCCGTCCCATAGATGACCCTCCACAACAGGTATTCCCTTTGCTCTCATGAGGAATTCGCATTTGTTAAGAATCAGTCTATAGTAAATTAATTAATTAATAATTATTAAAACTGATCCATATTTTTCATCTCAAGGTACACTTAACTACAATAATTGAAAAATTGTAAATGCTTCTCGGCTACTGCAGATTTTTATTCAGAAAACGTAATGTGGGCAGCACATGACTTTCCCTACAGACTCAAACTCATTTTTCTGCACTTCTTTCATAATCCATTAAATTGAGTCTTGCAGAATATAGCGCGGTATTTATTTGAAATTACATTCAACTGACAGTATACCCGGTCTTTGTACGGAACATATAATATAATGAAACTTTAAATACCCAGTTATGTGCAAATTCCTGCAGTATTCAAAATAACAATGTTATTTAAAGTATTCTCTTAAAATATTAAATTTTATTCTCCTAAAAAGAAGCATAAGAATATCTGTTCTCGCTATACAAAGTTATTTTCACAGGCAGTTCTGAAGAAAAAAAAATGCTTGGCCCCCGTTCGTAAACAAATTTACAAAATATATGAAATAGGATCAATATATCCCAAAAGAAAAGCTCTAAAGTTGCATTAGAAGATATACCAATACCACTTTTATTCTGTTGCCACGGTTGGCTGAACGCAATATATGAGTTTGAAAAATATTTCCCGAAATGAAGCAAATGACGTAAGAATTTGAAAATATCAATAATTCAGTGGTCAAAAGAACAAAAAGCGGCAGAAAGGAAGGAGTTAACTTCATGCGAGGGAAATGGGAAAAATAAATTATGATGAAATCAAAATAAATATACCATGCAGAAATATGAGTGTTGTTGCTCAATTAGCCTCTTATATGGAATTTATCACATTTCAATTTGAAAAACGCAAGTAATAACCGCTATTGTAAATACTACTATACATATTTGCATTAAATATTTAATCGGAAAGAAGGATTTTCTATCATGGAGTTGTGCTTTTTGTGAAGTGTTGTGCTTTTTAACACTTTCCAACATAGTTGAAAAGTGTTTATAACTTTGGTCATTCTGTCTATCGTCTATCTGTCTGTCTGTATATCTGTCTGTTTGTCTGTCCGTTCGAACGATTACTGTCGTAAAAATGACTTTATCAGAATAAAATTTTAGTATGTTGTTCAGACAGTCTATGGGACATATGGGAACGTAAATTAATAATATCACCCAATCAGTTTTTTATTGAACCCGGGTTGTTGTTGTTGAGACCCAGACCGTCCGACCTCCCAGAAAGGTGTTGAAGACCCAGACCGACCGACTCGTCAACAAGGACATGAGTAGCCATCCCAGAAAGGTGTAAGGTATCTGTCTGGACGGCCGGGAAGTGCCACCCAATTTAAACCGGAACCCAGTGGTGAAATACATTGATCCCTATGAGACCTAATTTTTCAAACATTTTTTAAGCAAAGTTAAAATGAGTAAATTTCTTTGAAAATTTTAGGAAATATTCAAATTATCCCATAAACTATATAAGAAAAGTTTGAGCAAAATATGTTCGGTAGTTAATCATAACTACACCCATATTATATGAAGAGATCACGTGACCCACTTTAAAATAAAATATGGCATCCATCTTTTTCCCCAGTGTCAAAATCGTGATTTTTAAAGTTCTTTTAAATTTATATTTAATGTTGCATTCGTCTTAAACCCGGTTTATTTTTGCATATTCTCTGTATATCTATATTCTGCGCCAAATCAGTTTAAATGATAATCAAACGTGCATTATTTCTACAACGAAGCCTCATTTTAACATATATATAATGTAAACAAATCAAGCGGTAAGATGAGTTGTGTAAGAATTGCTGAACTTTTTAACACTAAATTATTTAGCTTTTGAGTCTAGAATACAGGTGATATGAATGAAATATTAATTTATTTTACATAGAAAAGCAAACGATTTTAAAGCATTACCTTTTTTGATGAAGTTTTAAGTACTTCTACTTCCGTGGTTTTAAGATTTTAAGTAAAATAAATTATTGTAGTACTGTGATAACTTAAAAAAATATCACCGCTGAATGTATCGCATTTTAGAGATGTTTAAATAAAATTGCATTTCTGTTGGAAAGCGTTTCATAATCAATGTGTGACAGATCAATACGTAATTGATCTGTCTTGTTCAATTTCTCTTTCAGGTATTTTTTGTAAGTACCCGAGATCATCATACTATATGCTGTTTCTACTCGTTCCCTATACAGGGGATTTCATAAACATTGCACGACTAAATATCTAAATCATTACCCTATCCGTCTCATTTGTCACGCCACCAGCGTTCCTTTTAGAACTTTATGTCCGAAAATGAAATTTTAAAGGTTGGGGGGAGCAAGTTTTCTAGTTGCCCTATATAAATATATCTAAATGCTCCCACATAAATAGAAATTAGGTTAATATAAAATATCTCCGAGAGAGCGAATACTCGTCTCCGGGGGTAGGACTGCCCCCCCCCCCCCCCAGAGGTACACCTGAAAGAAATACTGCACGCCGCTATTGAAAGAGTTTCACTTCCGTTTTCGTTATGCTTGGATTTCCATTAAACGAGCTGGTTCTTAAGAAGTTTCACTTCAAAAAGTAAAAAGTTATATTTTAACTTTTTATACGGATACTCCACAAGGGAAATTCCAATTAGTAAACTGTTTCTTATTCATTTAAAGAAATTTTGAAAAAAAAAACCTATTCTCAAATATGCTAAAATTATCCGTGAAGATTTTGTCAAAGTTAACTACTGTGATCCGACCAATTGAACGACGAAAACATAGGTTCCAAGGGCTTTTACAAATATATTATTTCATTAAATAAAAATTTCATTCAGAAACTTACATGCGACGTCTTTAGTAAACATTTTATACAGTCCTCAATTATCCGACGAAAACATTAATTAACAATTTCAGAAGCAATTTTGATCGTATGATAATGGATTTTTTTTTTTAACTAATTAGGGTATGGAAAATACTCGTATATTTTATGATTCGATTTTTTTTTACTTTCCTTATATAAATAATGTATAAGGAAAGTATTGTGACGGGGTCGAAAATTCGAATTCGAGTTTTCGACGGGAGAGCACGTTTCAAGCATCCCTAATCACGAATCAAACATTTTTGAGGTGATGTCTGTGTGTGTGTGTAAAAGTATGCATGTGTGTCAGTGAGTCTATGGAGACAATAACTGACGAATGAATGGACCGATTCGAACAAAATTTGGTACAAAAATTACAATCCGTAAATACTGGAATTCTATTGTTTTTATACGCAATCGAATGTTCAGATCCAACCTAAATTTTTGAGTTAAATTTTGAAAAAATCGTCAAAAAATCAAAATCTTTAATAAAGTTACGCAGATAGACATTTCTTATGTAATTTTTCATTAGAAAACGATTGATACAAATTTTATAACGCTAGCATGAACCGTTCTCGAGATTGCACATTTTTCATAAAAATATTTAAAAAATTATGTAAAATAAAAAAAAAATTAATCTATTGAAAAACATATTCACTTTTCATATGTAATATCATGCGATAAGTTTGATGACATCATTCTCGTGGATCTAGCTCGTTCCATTCATGAAAAAGGATTCTTTAAGTAATACTTTTGTATTTGAACGCCAATAATCATTTATCTGCTGTAAGAATAACTTATTTCACCATCCATAACGCTTGGCGAGATATTGACGACGGATTTGGTGGAATGTTGCCAACTTAGCGACTTGTTTAAATGTTGCTAAATTAACGAAAAACTTGCCAAATGGATAAAAATGAGGCTAAATCAATGAAAATGACGACTAATTGACGAAAATTCAATATCTTGGAAAGAATATATCTACTATAAGAATAATCTATTGTTTTTACTGTTAAAGTAGTAAACTCATTCCATTATATAAGGAAAGTCGTGTGTTGCCTACATCAGATTTTTTTTTCTTTTTTTTTTTTCCTATAGAGCCCGTATAAAATGTTACATTTTGTACTTGTCAAAAAGTAAAAAAGTGTCGCATAAACAAAATTTGTATAATTTGCCTTATCTAAAGCATTTTTTAAATGGAAATATGGTCAACGGTCCATTCAAGGGATTCGTCGTGAGAACGGTTCAACAGAATCATTCACGAGAATCGTTCCAGACACGATACAATAAAAGATATAAAAGCAAACTCGTCCAGTTGGAAAAGCTGAAAACTCATCATGAAATCTTTATTCAGAGCTGTGAAAACACTATCCAATAAAAGCATGTCAAACACAGAACGCAAACAGAATTAGAGAAATAAGAATGTAAAGTCACACAAGAGCAGAAAAAACACACATCCAATATCTTTCTGAACTTCATTCCAAATACAATCTCATATCTCGCCGAATCGGCGAAAAATAAAGATTTGAAGACTTAAGCCGCGAGTTGTGACAAACTGCCGAAACATTAGTAATTACTTCACGTCAGGTTGTCTGTTTTCTATAAAAATAGAAGAGTTTTGCTTTATGAGGCATCGAAACACCATTGGATGAGTCCCACAAAACTCGTGAATTTAAAGTGTGGCTATGACAGTTTTTGATGTTCAGCTATCATGAAATGTATGAGTCCAAATATTACTGAAAAAAATAATGATTGAGGATGTTATCCACCAACTTCGATTTAAATGTTAATGCAGCAATGCTTTGGAACAAAAGTATCCTGGTATGTCAGACACAACTTTTATTACTGATATATAGCTTCATTTTTATTAACACTTTCCAATATGGTTGAAAGTGTTTTATGACTTTGTTCATTCCGTCTGTCTGTCTGACTGTCCGTTGGCACGATAACTGCCGTAAAAAAGACTTTATCAAAATGAAATTTTAGTATATTATTGAGACGGTCTGTGGGACATATGGGAATGTAAATGAATAACATCGCCCAATTAGTATTGGGCTGAATCCGAGTTGAAAAATTGAAATACATTGAACCCTATAGGACCTAATTTTTCAAACATTTTTTAACTTAAGTTAATTCACAAACACTTTTTTCAAATTCACTTTTTAACTTAAGTTAATTCACAAATTGCTTCGCAAATATTAAATATTCAAATTATCCCATAAAATATATAAAATAATTTCAGCAAAATATGTTCTTTAGTTTTTTTAAATAAAAATTAAAATAATAATGACATCCATATCATATGAAGATATCACGTAAACCCACTTCAAAATAAAATATAGAGCATCCATCTTTTTTTTTCTCCTACTGTAAAAATCGTGATTTTTAAAGTTCTTTTAAATTTATATTTAGTGTTGTATCCGTCCTAAAACCGCATTATTTTTTAGTATTTTCTGTGCACCTATATTCCGTGCCAACGCAATTACAATATTTTTGAGTTTAAATGATCATCAAACTTTGATTATTTCTACAACGAAGCCTAATTTTAATGGATGCAGAATGTGAACAAGTGATTGTAAGATGAGTTGTATAAGAATTGCTAAATTTTTTTCGCGCAAAATTATTTAGCTCTGGAGTCTGGAATAAAAGTGATATGAATGAAATATTTATTCATTGCTTTTACATAGCGAGACAGACGATTTATATTTCGATGACTTCATTTGAATGTTCATTTTTCGATGAAAATGGAAACGGAGTTTGAAGAACAACGTGCGAATATCACATTCTGCCAGCGTTTGCGAAAATAGCCGACAGAAAACGGGTTTATTGGTATACTAATCCTAATTGACTCAAATGGGTAACTTATATGTTAAGGTGGAATAACGCCACATAGCGGCGAAATGCAGATACTATGATTTTTGTACTTTGGATTTTAACTTGATTTCGAATTTTTCAAAGAAACGTACTACACCAATTATCATCATCATAAGATATTTTTTTTAAAAAACACCACAAATTTAGAGTAGAAAGAATGAAATGGTACATAAGTAATATTTCATGCATTTAGAAAAATAGATAGCAAAAGGTTAAAGATATTAATCTATTAATATTTTATACTCGTCTTCGACAAAATTAACTAATAACAAGACTGTAACCTTTTTTTTTTCTTAATCTTTATTTTATATATTCCTTACATCCTCTATTTTGTGAAATACTTAAATTAAGTCAATATAATAAATGATTTCTCTTTTAAAAATCTTTTAGAGAACCGCCCTCCCGGTACACGCAGTTTACAATCTTTCATGTATGGAAAAGTCACTCTTCTTACAAATGTTACGCACTCATTGTGTTTACCTTCCATGGTACACAAGTGAAAGTTCTACAATAGGTACTAGAACCTAATGAATGAACGGAGGAGAGAGTCGAGTTGAAAACAGTAAAAGTTTTCTCGCACTGTTACTTTTATTGAAAGCATCTCAGATCCTGTAAAAAGATCTGGAGGGAGAACTTTGTACCTTTCCTTCCTAGGAATTGCTTAGAGGGTATTATTCTGAAGATATGTTCGAAAGTACATATTTTTCTCCCAGTTGGAAAGTACCGTCCTGTAAAAATGCCACCTGTAAAATGTTGAACACTTTAAAATGACGAATGGAGTTTTTAACTTTAAAAAATTAACAATGTGAATTCTAAACTTCCTAAAATTAAGAAATGCATTTTTTTTTTACTTTTAAAAATTAACAATGTAAGAGACATGTAGTTTCCTAAAAGGACACTAGATGGCAGCACTGAACCAGACTTAAGAACATTTATTTTGTTTACAATTGAGTCGAGTTCGAAATGGCGTTCAAAGCACGTAGCCGACGTGTTTATAATATATAACTAATCCTAGCTTTGTAACAGATTTGTAATTTTTTTGTATTATTAAATGTTGTGATGTTTTGTAAAGTTTTAAATAGTGAGTGAGTGGTTTCCTAACCTCTACACTAGAAAAAGTCTTATAAAGAGTGGTGACCAACGGGTGGCTCCCAGAATCCTCGGTAAAGTTTGGAATGTTCTGTCTTCATCTGGAGTCAGTGAAAGTTAGATAAGTCCCTTTTTAATTAGCATAACCATGCTTTTAAAATTAAAAGCCACCCTGGCTTAAATAGAATAAATTGATATTGTCAATCCTGACGTATAAGAATTTTTAAATCGTTCGTAATTTCGTTTTAATGTTATTTTAAATAAACTGTTGTGTGTAGTCGTGATAATAGTATAATACGTTGAAATGAATGAAATTGATACATACTATTGATTTTAAATAAATTAAAGTGGTATTTATGAGATATTTGAAATAAATATAAATTTGATAATAATGTTGTTCTTGAGCCACTCAAAGACGAAAATTCTATTTCTTTGAATTATTGAAGTGAAAGTGATATCTGCCTCTTCATTTAGAACTTTTAGAACAATCCATTTTTAAATCATTTAGTACAATTTTCGAAATTAATAGAATTGAACATTAATATTTGTAAAAGAATAGCAAAGATAACGATGTCATTCTTCGCGAAAGGGAAAGAAGTTGATCTGAAACAACTAACGACTGAATTAGTAGAGTATAGTGGGTCCTCAAGTTACCCTAGTAGAAAACGTGAATGGTGATCTGAACTTAGGGATATTATTCTAAAGAGCAAGGCGTAGAAGGAGGATGGAGAATTTGTAAGAAATCTTTTTGAGGGTATTATTACGGAAAGACTGGAAGACGAACAGAGGGTTAGAGAAAACGAATAAAGAGAAAGAGAGAATGCACAACGAGAAAGAGAACAACTAGAAAAAGAAAGAGTGAAAAAGCAAAATAGAGAATTTGAGATAGAAAAGCTAAGGCTACAGTTGGCCAGTCAGAAAGAAACTGCATCCGCGGTTATTCAACAGGAAAATTCTCATATGAAAGTGGACCTAAAGAAAATTTTCCCAAGTTTCAACACTGAAATAGATGACATGAGCTTGTTTTTAGTCTTATTTGAAAGACAAATGAAGATCCTAAAAATTCCGGAAGACCTGTGGATAACTTAACTCATAGGAGTACTGCCCAATGATGTTTCAAAACTTATTGGTAAAAAGCCCGAAGAAAAATTTAAGGATTATTCTCACATCCGTGGCATTCTTTTACAACGATTTAAATTGACAGCAGAAAGGTTTCGAAAGTTATTTTCTCAACACAGAAAAAGAACTGATTGCACGTGGAAAGATTTCTATTTCGAAATCAGAAGTTTTTTTGAAGGATGGACATGAGAATTGAACATTTCCACTTTTGAGCAGTTGCAGAATTTGATAACCTCTGATCACATGAAAAAACTCTGCACTCTGGATTGCAAATAACATTACTTGGATGAGTGGGAACAGATAATTTCTCCCTCAGATGTAACTAATAATCTGAACGCGTACGAAAACTTGAGAAATTCCTTACCTAATGGACAGAAAAATATGACCAAATCAAAAGAAACGCACACAAATGGAAATTTTAATCCCGTTAAGAAAACTGTACATTTTAACAGAGCAGAAAAATTCAAGTATATTCGAGAAGAAAGACCTTCGTTAAGATGTTATGGATGCGGAAGACCTGAATTCATTAGAGCTAAATGTCCTGATTGTTCTCCAATCAAAATGGAAGTTTCCCCAAATAGCATAGAAGCATTCTCAGCATTCACTATGGGTCCTCAAGTTACCCTAGTAGACATAACATTCTCTGGAAGAAGAGGTAGAGTGTGCGCTGATATGGGATCTTTACATTCCATTGCGGGAGAAAAGATGTTTAAAGTATTAAAAGAGCATGGACTATCATTTCAAAAGACGAAGTTGACAATAAGTCTGGCGGATGGTCAACAGTCTCTTATTAATTGCTACACCACCCAAGTGATGATAGAAATTGAAGGAAAGAAAGTGTTGACGGATTTCATCGTCCTTCCAAACGCTACGGGAAATCGAACTCTTCTTGGAACATATTTTCTGAAATCTGCGGGTACTGTTCTTGACGTAAAGAACAAATGCTGGTATTTTTGTGATAATCCAAATCACAAGTATCCATTTGGAGAAGAATTGGGCATCCAACCCAATGTAGAATCCCACGAGGATAGACAAGTTCTGATTAACATTTGTCAATTGGGGAAAAGTGAAGGAGAGAATCTGTGAGCTACTTAGAGAAGTCAGCGTAAGCTTAACAGTCTACTAGAAAAATATGATAGTATTTTCAAACCAGGTGGAGAAGCCACCTCGATAATCGAGCACCATATTACTACAAGTAATCACGCTCCCATTTCTGTACCTCCTTAAAGAATGTCACCAGCTCGGAAGGAGCTGCTCAGAAAAGAACTTGATGATCTTCTCGAAAAGACCTTTATTGAAGATTGAATCGCTCTATGGAACTCCTGTAATTTTGATCCCAAAACCAGATGGTAAAGTTCGACTGTGCGTAGACTACCGGAAACTTAATTAAGTGACTGTTCATGACACTCACCCACTTCCAAGAATGGACGATTTAATGCAAGATGCTAAACATACCTCTTTTATGTAAACTATTGATCTGAAATCTGGTTACCACCAAGTAAATGTCAATCCAGCTGATAGAGATAAAACTGCATTCGTTTGCCGGTTTGGGACCTATAGATTCTTAAGAATGCATTTCGGTCTTCGAAATGACCCTGCTACGTTTCAGAGACTAATGGACACGTTTCGTAGAGGCTTACCAGCTCTTTGCCTATCTAGATGACCTCATAGTCTTGTCACCATCTTGGTGAACAACATCTTAATGATCTTGAAATGGTTTTCAACAGACTAATCAAATACAAACTTCATGCAAACCGAGAGAAGTGCAATTTTTCTTGTTCTCGAGTTAAATATCTTGAACCCTGGATTACGCCTCTTGGAATAGAGGCGGATCTCGAAAAGGTATCTTCCATCGTGGAAATCCTTTTCCCTAAAAATATGAAGCAACTATTATCCTTTTTGAAGACATGTTCCTGGTATAGAAAGTTTATATCGAACTTTTCTGAGATTTCTCTACTTCTGAGCAATCTAACAAAAAAACTCCCTGGAGTTGGTCTGAAAGTAAACAGAAAGCTTTCGACTCCTTAACGCAATGCTTGGTGTCCTCACCCATTCTGAAACAAGCTGATTTCACCAAACCTTTTGTGATTCGAACAGATGCAAGTTGAAATGCTTTGGAAGCTGTCCTTCCTCAAGGCCAGGAATTGGATGAACATCCGGTTGAATATGCAAGTAGACTACTTAGTTCTGCTGAGAGAAATAATTCCACCACGGAACTTAAAGCACTGGCTGTTATATGGGCTTTGAACAAGCTCCGAGGATACATAGAAGGATCTACTCTTGTAGTGGCATCCGACCACCAACCTCTTAAATGGGTCATGAAGCTTAAGTCTCCATCCGGACGATTAGCCCGGTGGGCATTGCAATTGCAGTCTTTCAATTTGAACATGGAATACATTCCTGGAAAATACAATGTTGTTGTTGATATGTTGTCAAGACCTGTTTGTGAACATGATGTCCCTTCATGTGAACTCTGTACTGTATCTTTCAATGTTCCCTCCAGAACACCTAACGAGATACGTGAAGAGCAATTACAAGATGAGGAAGTAGGAAAAATCATTCGCTGCTTTGAAAACATTGACAAAGACGTAAACTATACAAACTGGACAGAACGAGGCTACCTCAGGAATCAGAGTATCCTTTATCGTTATGCTCCAGATTCCGAAAACGAAGAAGCTCAATTAGTAGTTTCAGCCCATGAAAGAAACTTGATTCTGAAAGAACATCATGATGCTCCGGCTGCTGAGCATTATGGAGCTGAAGGAACTTTTGACCATATAGCGAACGCTATTATTTAACAGGGATGGGAAAATTCATCTGCGACTATGTGAAGAGCTGCATATATTGCAACAAATATAAACCTTCTAATCAGAAACCAGCAGGATTGTTACAGACTCCAGTTCCTTCTCAACGTTTTTAGACCTTCTGCATAGACCTTTTTGGACCCTTACCAGAGCGTAAAGATGGAAAAAAGTGGATTTTGATAATGGAAGATATCGCTACTAAATGGGTGGAATTGTTCCAATTGCCCAATGCCACTTCGAAAGAATGTGCAATAACGCTGCTAGAAGAAGTCTTGATGAAATATGGAATTCCTCGTCGGATCATCAGTGACAATGAAACTCAGTTCGTTTCAGCTGTGATGCAACATTGTTGGCTGTTGAAAATTAAACAGTCATTAATCCCTGTTTATCCCCCACAAGCAAACACAGTAGAGAGAAAGAATAATGATCTAATGCCATGACTTGCAATTTTGGCTCAAGATAAACATGATTCTTGGTCTGAGAAGCTACCAACAATCCGCTTTGCTTTAAATACCTTAAAATGCCAGACCACTGGACAAACAGCAGCTTTCCTAAATTTTGGTAGAGAACCTCGCACTACAGATAATGTGACCAATGATACTCGTAGTGTAATTGAAAACGATAACTTTGTTCCGGAAATTACTCCTTACCTTTAAAAGTTCACCAAATTTACCGTACTGATCAAAGAAGTTGTGGAGCAGCAGCAAGATAAGAGGAAACATTATGCTGATCAAAGACGACGACCTGCTCAACAATTCACACCAGGAAATCGAGTGTACGTAACTTTACACACTGTTAGTAATGCAGCCAAAGGAAGAAGTTCAAAATTTATGCCTCTACGGGATGGACCGTATGTTATACTTGCACAGCGATCGACATCCTCATACGAAGTAGCTAACTTAGAGAACCCTCAAGTACCAGTTGGAGTTTATCACTCATCAAACTTATTCCCAAGAGGACAGTGTGCAACCCATGAATCATCTACGTAAACGTGGTCGCCCACGAAAAACTTCAAGTGCTGGTTCCTCACCGAGACGGTTGTCTAGACGTTGGAACCAGAGACGGCGATTGTAAGAGACATATAATTTCCCAAAAGGACACTAGATGACAATACTCAACTGCTGTCTAGTGGGCTTGGGTTCGAATCCCGAGTAAGGCATGGGCGTATTCTTGAGGATGAAGTCAGTCTTCCGCCTTCTGGGTCCTCGCCAAATGTGAAGCTGCACCCCCCAGACCTTCGTCAGTGATGCTTGTTTATGTTAATAAAAACTTTGTGATCTCGTCTTATGTCATTCTTTGTCCTTCTTCTGGCATCACTGGTCCTGTTTGTGGTTCGACCGAAACAGGAGGTTATGAGCAACAACAACAACAACAACAACAACACAATTGAGTCGAGTTGGAAATGGCGTTCGAAGCACGTAGCCGACGTGTTTGTAATATACAGCTAATCCTAGCTATGCTTTGTAACAGATTTGCAATTTTTTTGTATTATTAAATGTTGTGATGCTTTGTGCAGTCTTAAATTGTGAGTGAGTGGTTTCCTAACCTCTACAGCAGATGAAGCCTTATAACAGTGTTAATTTTTATTTTATTTTATTTTATTTTTAATCACAAATGTGATTTTTTCATTTTCAAAATGACAAATGCAATATTTATACTTTAAAAATCACAAATGTGAATGCTTAACATTCAGAAATTAGTCATGTTAATTTTGCACTTTCTGAAAAGGACAAATGGTGTTTTTATACATTTAAAAACCATAAATCTGAATTTTTATATTTAAAAATTAACATTCATTTTTACCTTTCTAAAAATAACTAAGTTATTTTACAGAAAATACCAAAAAAAAATACCAAAGTTATTTTTCTGTTATCTTAAAAATACTAACCTGTATAATAAAGATTTCCTGAAGTCTCTGAGATTTTTGTTTTCTTTTTTCCTATGAAAGTTGAAGTTGTGTATGTCTGCTCAATAAACACATATAATTTAATTTGAAAAAAATAATTTTTCTAAAAATAAAAGTAAAAATAAAAGATATTAAATTATTTCAATATTTACAAACAGTTGCACTATTCACAGACTAAAATACAAGACTGTTAACTGTGCAACATTCAATTTCATTTTCACCAGTTCCAGTACATAAACTATGAATGTTTTAAAAAATGTGTGGGTTTATGAATGTCTATGATAATAAAAATGAGTTATATTAAATAATTACAATATTTACAAACAGTTTTATTATTTACAGACTAATATGCATAAATGCGTAACATGGGTAAATGTGTAACCTTCAATTTCATCTTCACCAGTACATATGTAACGAATATTTTAAGAGTTGTGAGATGTCTATAATTTGAAAAAAAAAATTCAATAAATGCAAGTTTTCTGAAATGAGGATTGTCCATATTTTCAAAAGCAAAGTATTTCCTTAATTGACATCGGTTTAATGTGCGCAATGTATCGGTTTAATGTGCGAAGTATTTTACCTGTATATTGTAGGTTAGATATTTCTCTGCTTCAGACAATGAAATGCGTTCATCTCAGTGAATTGTCATATCCTTCTATACATTCAAAACATACATGAAGTTCAGAAAATTTATCCAGTAGAAAGGAAAGCTTTTAAACACTTACATAATCATAATATAGCTTGCAATTCGCAGAAACCTTCAGGACTATCTGGATCCTCACTGTGTTTATCGAAAGTCTTGGGATACTTATATTTATCTATATCTCTTTGTGTTTAAGAACATTTCTATATTTCATCGAAGTTTAATTTAAGCACACTTAAACTTCTAATAATAGCTAACTAAAAAATCTGATGTGAGCAGGCAGCACATGATTTTCCTTAAATAATGCAATGAATTTACTACTTTTACAGTAAAAAATATAGATTATTCTTCTCTTCAAGATATTTATATTCTTTCCAAGATATTGAATTTTCGTCAGTGAGTCGTCATTTTTATACATTTGGCGAGTTTTTCGTTAATTTAGCAACATTTAAAAACGTCGCCAAGTTGGCGACATTTCACCAAATTTTTTGCCAAAATCTCGCCAAGCGTTATTTACGAAGAAATAAGTTATTCTTACATTAAATAAATGACTATTGGCGTTCAAATACAAAATTATTACTCAAAGTATCTTTTTTCATGAATGGAACGAGCTAGATCCACGAGAATGATGTCACCAAATTTATCGCATGATATTACATATGAAAAGTGAACATATTTCTCAATAGGCAATATTTTTTTTATTTTATATGATTTTTTAATAATTTTTTTTAAAATGTGCAATATCTCGAGAACGATTTATGCTAGCGTTCTAAAATTTATGTCAATTGTTTTCTAAGGAAAAATTGCATAAGAAATGTTTATTTGCGTAACTTTATTAAAGGTTTTGATTTTTTGATGATTTTTTCAAAATTTCACTCGAAAATTTAAGGGGGGGGGGTCTGAACATTCGATTACGTATAAAAACAATAGGCTCCCAGTATTCACGGATTGTAATTTTTGTACCAAATTTCGTTCGCATCGGTTCATTCGTTCATCAGTTATCGTCTCCACATACTCACTGACACACACACACCCAGACATCACCTCAAAAATGTTCGATTCGTGATCAGGGATGCTTGAAAGTGCTCTCGCGTCGAAAACTCGAATTCGAATTTTCGACTCCGTCATAATACTTTCCTTATACATTATTGTATATAAGGAAAGTAAAAATTAATGTCAATTTAATCAAAAATTGCTAGATATTTTCTAAGTGTCACGTTGCCTAAGAAATAAGTTGTACTTTCTTTCGCATAGAAAAACTGAAATTTTGCGAAGTTTTTTCTAAGTCCTAAAATTTTTTATAATTAAATAACTTTTTCGAAAATTGATAAATAATATCTTATGTTCTTAAACAATGATAGAAATTTACTAACAAGTGTTGTTCATGAAGCTAGTTTATTTTTCTATAACAGGTAATTTTTTTTTAAGTACTGTTTGCCTTGGAGCTAAACAGTACTTAATTTTCAAAATTCGCAATTTCCCGAAGTTTTGAGTTATTTATTACTTAAACTAATTTTATATGTTCTGTAGATATAATAATTTTTACATTATTCAAAGTTGAATTATTCGAGTAAGTTTTAAACTGATTCCCAAACTTTCCCTGGGTAAACCACTTTTTCGGAAATTAATAAATAATTCTTTGTGTTTTTAAGAAATGATGAAAAATTACTTAAAAAGTTAAATTACTTACAAAGAAAAATTACATTGTTATTTTTTAGCTTGCGGGAGGAACAGCTTCCCTCCCAAACGATGAACCTCCCAAAAAGAGAGGTATTTGAAAAGCAGGTGCAATGTTTCTGTCAGCAATTTCCATGAACTCCAATGCCTGCAAAGGGGGGTCGAACTATTTGGGAGAGGGTATGTCAAATACCTGTCTTTTTGGGAGGTTCTTCGTTTGGAAAGGACGCTGTCTCACCCGTAATTAAAAGGTTAAATGTGTAAAATAATGTTATATATTAAAAAAAAAAACTTTTTTTATTCGATTTTTGCTCATTTCAACGTCCACCGTCCCCTTAAGTTTAATAAACGTTTATTTTTATTTCAAAATTATCTCTTTTATTTGTGTTAAGTATTTTTTTTTTTTATAACTTAATTTTTAGCTTCTCAGCTTTACTCTCACGGCCAATATTATTAAACACTAAAGTTTATTCCTTTTTATTCTCACAATGTGCTGATGTCTAAAAAGGCACAGCACTAGAAAGAAAGGGTACAAAGTTCCCCCTCTAGATCTTTCGACATGATCTGAGATGCTTTCAATAAAAGTAACAGTGCGAGGGAACTTTTACTATTTTCAACTCGACTTCCACATACATCCTTTCATTCACTAGGTCCTACTACATATTGCAGAACTTTCACTTGAGTACCCTCGAGGGTAAACACAATGAGAGCGTAATATTCCTAACAAAAGTGACTTTTCCATTCATAAAAGATCGGAAAGTACGTGTGCCGGGAGGGCATTTCCCAAAAATATTTTTAAAAGATAATTCATTTGAGATAGATATTGGCTTAATTTAGATATTTCAGAAAATAGAGGATATGACTGGAAGGAATATATAAGATAAGGAAATTAATTAATTTTATGAAAGATGAGCACAAAAGATGAATAAATCCAAAGCTTTAACCTTTTGCTATTTCTTTTTCTAAATGCCTGAAAGATTACTTATATGCCATTTCATTCCCTCTACATTTTCATTTCATGCAAACCTCTCGCCAAACAATATTTCTAAAATATGTGTGTAAGTGCGATTATACTGCTAATCCTGAAAATCCTTATTCCTACATTTTATCAATAAGGAACATTTAGAACATGATTGATGTAGGAAATATCTCTGAAATATTCGAAATCGAGTCTTGAAAAAATCCAAAGCGCAAAAATCGTAGTTCTCCATTTCACCGCTATGTGGCATTGTTTCACCTCAACAAAAAATAACCACTCGAGTCGACTAGGATTAGTATGTCTATCGTTTCTCCGTATTGTAATATTTTCAAAAAATTTCAAAGTCTAATAATCGTACTTCCACATTCCACCGATATGTGGTGCTAATCCGTAAAACACTTGCCGCCACTGTTAGTGTTGCCATCACTTAAAAAAGTTTGTATAGATCTTTAAAAAATTTAAAGTCCAGTTCTACAAAAAATAATACTCCTCCGTTTCGCCACTTTATGGCGCTTATCCGTGCCGTACGTACCACCACTGCTGCTGTTACCATGAATTCAAAAGTTTGTATAGATCCTTAAAAAATCCAAAGTTCAATCTTAAAATATACGAGTTCTCCATTTCGTTACTATGTGGCACTAATCGTTACCGTATGTTGCCATTACTTAAAAAGTTTGCATGTGTCATACACTTGTTAACTGAACGTAAATAATATACTTATTAACTGTAAACCGAGCACCTGACGTTTAACTGCGACTTGCACGGCAGTCCCTTTAAATCTAAAAAAAAAAAAATTTAAAAAGACAAAGTTTAGTCTTAAAAAAATCCTAGTTCTCTATTTCACCATTATGTGGTTCTAATCCGTACTACAACTGTTGGTATTGCCATCACTTAAAAAGTAAACTCCAATCCAAATAAACAAAATTCATATACCGGGACAGCAGTCAAATTTTCAAAAAAGTAGTAGTGAAGTGACAACCCCTAAAAGTAGGGGAAAAGGAACTGTGAATCCTATAAAATAAAAGAAATTAGAATATAGAAAATTCAGAAATCCTTGGAACCACCAAAAATTTAAAACTGTTCCTAGAAGAAAAAATCTGATGTGCGCAACACATGACTTTCCTTATATAATGTTATGAATTTACTACTTTTACAGTAAAAAAAAAATAGATTTTTCTTATAATGGATACTTATATTGTTTCCAAGATATTGAATTTTCGACAATTAGTCGTCATTTTCTTTGATTTAGCGTCATTTTTATCCATTTGGCGAGATTTTCGTTAATTTGGCAACATTTCAAAAAGTAGCCAAGTTGGCGACATTCCGCCAAAATCTCGCCAAGCGTTATGGACGAAGAAATAAGTTAATCTTATAGCTGATAAATGACTATTGGCGATCAAATACAAAAGTATTACTCAAAGTATCTTTTTTCATGAATGGAACGAGTTAGATCCACGAGAATAATATTACCCAATTTATCGCATGGTGTTACATATGAAAAGTGCACATGTTTCTCAATAGGATTTTTTTTTTTTTATATATGACTTTTTGATAACTTTTTTCAAAAATGTGCAATATCTCGAGAACGGTTCATGTTAGCGTTCTAAAATTTATGTCAATCGTTTTCTAATGAAAAATTACATAAGAAATGTCTATTCGCGTAAGTTTATTAGCGGTTTTGATTTTTTGACGATTTTTTCAAAATTTCACTCGAAAATTTAGGGGGATTCTGGACATTCGATTGCGTATAAAAACAATAGGCTTCCAGTGTTTACGGATTGTGATTTTTGTGCCAAATTTCGTTCGAATCGGTCCATTCGTTCGTCAGTTATCGTCTCCACAGACTCACTGACACACACACACACACAGACATCACTTCAAAAATGTTTGATTCGTGATCAGGGATGCTTGAAACGTGCTCTCCCGTCGAAAACTCGAATTCGAATTTTCGACCCCGTCACAATACTTTCCTTATACATTATGTATATAAGGAAAGTAAAAAAAACTGGGTTCCCATACTTACTAGTCTTAAAAGAAAAAAAAATCGGCAATGGCTCCAGTCCGATGAAGCTGAAATGGTTTGGCGTGAATAACATATCTCTTTGTGTGTTTGCTTTGTTCTTTTTTATACATATTCAAAACAGTCCAAAATATTAAAATTTGAACCACCTGTTCAAAATAGTTCAATTTACTAAAATAACTTATTTATAACCACTATATTTCAAACACTAAGAACCTAATCCGAAATTCCTACAAATTACTTCCAATCTATTTATTGCTAATACTTTTAGTTTTCGCTCTGATTTCAGGCAAATACCCGACCATAGATTCCCGGTGAAAATATCCAGCTATTTTACTAACTTGCTTAGTTGCATATAAACTAAACTTTACCTCTGACAAGATTTAAGATCTATAAACTTGTCTGATGGGACATAAAACGTACTAGAATTTCATACTGACAATTCTTCTCTTCAAACCTCATCAAACGTTAAACATATTTAGAATCCCTAAGTTCACTGCACTGCCTATATTCTTAACAAAACAAAATATCGCATGCTTGTGCATTTCACCAAGGAGGAACAGTATAACTCAAAAATTAAGAACATGATACAAAATAAAATTAGTATATGTATATCTTTGTAGGGCTACGAATTACCTCTTTTAGTTCATACATGGCATTTTCGGTTTTTGCAAAAGATATTTAAGCATTACATGGAAAAAAATCTGATGTGGGCAACACATGACTTTCCTTATATAATGTAATGAATTTACTACTTTTACAGTAAAAAAATAGGTTTTTCTTATAGTAGATACTAATATTCTTTCCAAGATATTGAATTTTCGACAAATAGTCGTCCTTTTCATTGATTTAGCGTCATTTTTATCCATTTGGCGAGATTTTCGTTAATTTGGCAACATTTTAAAAAGTCGCCAAGTTGGCGACATTCCGCCAAATTTGTCGCCAAAATTTCGGCAAGCGTTATGGACGAAGAAATAAGTTGTTCTTACAATAGAAAAATGACTATTGGCGTTCAAATACAAAAGTTCAAATACTCAAAATATCTTTTTTCATGAATGGAACGAGCTAGGTCTACGAGAATGATGTCACCCAATTTATCGCATGGTATTACATATGAAAAGTGAACATGTTTCTCAATAGGAAATATTTTTTTTCCTTTTATATGACTTTTTAATAATTTTTTTGAAAAATGTGAAATATCTCAGGAACGGTTCGTGTTAGCATTCTAAAATTTATGTCAATCGTTTTCTAATGAAAAATTACATAAGAAATGTCTATTTGCGTAACTTTACTAGTGGTTTTGATTTTTTGACGATTTTTTCAAAATTTTATTCGAAAATTTAGGGGGGTTCTGAACATTCGATTGCATTTAAAAACAATAGGCTTCCAGTGTTTACGGATTGTGATTTTTATACCAAATTTGGTTCGAATCGGTCCATTCGTTCGTCAGTTATCGTCTCCACAGACTCACTGACGCACACACACACACACAGACATCACTTCAGAAATGTTTGATTCGTGATCAGAGATGCTTGAAACGTGCTCTCCCGTCGAAAACTCGATTTCGAATTTTCGACCCCGTCACAATACTTTCCTTATACATTATGTATATAAGGAAAGTAAAAATCTGATGTAGGCAGCACATGACTTTGCTTATATAATACAATGAATTTACTCCTCTTACAGTAAAAAAAAAATCTGATGTGGGCAGCACATGGCTTTCCTTATATAATGCAATGAATTTACTACTTTTACAGCAAAAAAAATAGATTATTTTTATAGTAGATATTTATATTCCTTCCAAGATATTGAATTTTCGTCAATGAGTCGTCATTTTCATTGATTTAGCGTCACTTTTATCCATTTGGCGAGTTTTTCGTTAATTTAGCAACATTTAGAAAAATCGCCAAGTTGGCGACATTCCACCAAATTCATCGCCAAAATTTCGCCAAGCGTTATGGACGGAGAAATAAATTATTCTTACAGCATATAAATGACTATTGGCGTTAAAATACAAAAGTATTACTCAAAGGATCTTTTTTCATGAATGGAACGAGCTAGATCCACGAGAATGATGTCACCAAATTTATTTCATGGTATTATATATGAAAGTGAGCATGTTTCTCAATAGGAAATATTTTTTTTTTATTTTATGACTTTCAGAAAAATTTTTTGAAAAATGTACAATATCTCGAGAACGGATCATGTTAGCGTTCTAACATTTATGTCAATCGTTTTCTAATGAAAAATTACATAAAAAATGTCTATTTGCGTAACTGTATTAGAGGTTTCGATTTTTTGACGATTTTTTCAAAATTTCACTCGAAAATTTAGGGGGGTTCTGAACATCCAATTGCGTACAAAAACAATAGGCTTTCAGTGTTAACGGATTATAATTTTTGTACCAAATTTCGTTCGAATCGGTTCATTAGTTCGTCAGTTATCGTCTCCACAGTCTCACTAACACTAACACACACACACACACACACACAGACATCACTTCAAAAATGTTCGATTCGTCATCAGGGATACTTGAAACGTGCTCTCCCATCGAAAACTCGAATTCGAATTTTCGACCCCGTCACAATACTTTCCTTATACATTACGCTATACGCATAAGAAAAGTGAAAAACGGAAAATTTTGAGTTAATTCTTAGTTGATTAAATGACTCCTCTTAGTTGATTAAATGACATCTTATTACTTCCTTTTTTCATTTCTTTTTTCCTTTTCCCCTGGAGTTTAAAGGGAGGAAGTATTTCCTCTCCTGGGTACTCCACTAACCCCGTTCTTGAGTCCTTGAGACGGAAAATTTTCAATATCTTTCGACTTGATACGACAACTTGATAAAACACAAAGCATAAGAGCTTTGTAAAAACAAATTATAGCTCTAGAAACAGGATTTCCTACTGAACATTTTTGTCCCTTACTGTTTATATTTTATAGTGTTGAAGATATTTCAAGTGAAAGTAAGCAATGTGATGCAAAAACTCAGACAAAAACTTTTTAGTTTTTTTTCATCCAAAAGATATTTCAGGCATAGATAAATATTATTCGCATCAAAACAACAGATTTTAATAACATTTTTAAGAGGAAAAGCAAGATGGTAAAAGTTGAAGTTAAAAAAATGGAGAATTTATCCCCCTAACTGATTATCAATACACAATTTACCTTTTTCTGTATAAGAATAAATAAGTGCTCATAACATTTTTATTAACTTATTACTTTCCTTATATACATAATGTATAAGGAAAGTATTGTGACGGGGTCGAAAATTCGAATTCGAGTTTTCGACGGGAGAGCACGTTTCAAGCATCTCTGACCACGAATCAAATATTTTGGAAGTAATGTCTGTGTGTGTGTGTGTGTGTGTATGTGTGTGTGTGTGTGTGTGAAAGTATGTGTGTGTGTCAGTGAGTCTGTGGAAACGATAACTGACGAACGAATAGACCGATTCGAACAAAATTTGGTACAAAAATCACAATCCGTAAGCACTGGAAGCCTATTGTTTTTATACGTAATCAAGTGTTCAGAACCCCCCTAAATTTTCGAATAAAATTTTGAAAAAATCGCCAAAAAATCAAAACCACTAACAAAGTTACATAAATAGATATTTTTTATGTAATTTTTCATTAGAAAACGATCGACATAAATTTTAGAACGCTAACATGAACCGTTCTCGAGATATTGCCCATTTTTTAAAAAAATTATCAGAAAGTCATATAAAATGAAAAAAAAAATTCCTATTGAGAAACATGTTCACTTTTCATATGTAATACCATGCGATAAATTGGGTGACATCCTTCTCGTGGATCTAGCTCGTTCCATTCATGAAAAAAGGTACTTTGAGTAATACTTTTGTATTTGAACGCCAAGTCATTTATCTGCTATAAGAACAACTTATTTCTTCGTCCATAACGCTTGGCGAGATTTTGGCGACGAATTTGGCGGAATGTCGCCAACTTGGCGATATTTTTAATGGTTGCCAAATTAACTAAAATCTCGCCAAATTGATAAAAATGACGCTAAATCAATCAAACTGACGACTAATTGAAGAAAATTCAATATCTTTGAAGGAATATAAGTATCTACTATAAGAATAACATTTTTTTAACTATAAAAGTAGTAAATTCATTGCATTATATAAGGAAAGTCATGTGTTGCCCACATCAGATTTTTACTTTCCTTATATACATAATGTATAAGGAAAGTATTGTGACGGGGTCGAAAATTCGAATTCGAGTTTTCGACGGGAGAGCACGTTTCAAGCATCTCTGACCACGAATCAAATATTTTGGAAGTAATGTCTGTGTGTGTGTGTGTGTGTGTATGTGTGTGTGTGTGTGTGTGAAAGTATGTGTGTGTGTCAGTGAGTCTGTGGAAACGATAACTGACGAACGAATAGACCGATTCGAACAAAATTTGGTACAAAAATCACAATCCGTAAGCACTGGAAGCCTATTGTTTTTATACGTAATCAAGTGTTCAGAACCCCCCTAAATTTTCGAATAAAATTTTGAAAAAATCGCCAAAAAATCAAAACCACTAACAAAGTTACATAAATAGATATTTTTTATGTAATTTTTCATTAGAAAACGATCGACATAAATTTTAGAACGCTAACATGAACCGTTCTCGAGATATTGCCCATTTTTTAAAAAAATTATCAGAAAGTCATATAAAATGAAAAAAAAAATTCCTATTGAGAAACATGTTCACTTTTCATATGTAATACCATGCGATAAATTGGGTGACATCCTTCTCGTGGATCTAGCTCGTTCCATTCATGAAAAAAGGTACTTTGAGTAATACTTTTGTATTTGAACGCCAAGTCATTTATCTGCTATAAGAACAACTTATTTCTTCGTCCATAACGCTTGGCGAGATTTTGGCGACGAATTTGGCGGAATGTCGCCAACTTGGCGATATTTTTAATGGTTGCCAAATTAACTAAAATCTCGCCAAATTGATAAAAATGACGCTAAATCAATGAAACTGACGACTAATTGAAGAAAATTCAATATCTTTGAAGGAATATAAGTATCTACTATAAGAATAACATTTTTTTAACTATAAAAGTAGTAAATTCATTGCATTATATAAGGAAAGTCATGTGTTGCCCACATCAGATTTTTACTTTCCTTATATACATAATGTATAAGGAAAGTATTGTGACGGGGTCGAAAATTCGAATTCGAGTTTTCGATGGGAGAGCACGTATCAAGCATCCCTGATCACGAATCAAACATTTTTGAAGTGATGTCTGTGTGTGTGTGAATGTGTGTGTATGTGTCAGTGAGTCTGTGAAGACGATAACTGACGAACGAATGGAGTGATTCGAACAAACTTTGGTACAAAAATCACAATCTATGAACACTGGAAACCTATTGTTTTTACTCACAATTGAATGTTCAGAACCCCCCTAAATTTTCGAGTAGAATTTTGAAAAAATCGTCAAAAAATCAAAACCGCTAATAAAGTTAAGCAAATCGGTATTTCGTATGTAATTTTCCATTAGAAAACGAGTGACATAAATTTTAGAACGCTAACATGAACCGTTCTCGAGATATTGCACATTTTTCAAAAAAAATTATTAAAAAGTCATATAGAATAAAAAAAAATATTTCCTATTAAGAAACATGTTCACTTTTCATATGTAATACCGTGCGATAAATTTGGTGACATCGTTCTCGTGGATCTAGCTCGTTCCATTCATGAAAAAAGATACTTTGAGTAATGCTTTTGTATTTGAACGTCCATATAGTCATTTATCTGCTGTAAGAATAACTTCTTTGTCCATAACGCTTGGCGAGATTTTGGCGACGAATTTGGTGGAATGTCGCCAACTGGGTGACATTTTTAAGTGATGCTAAATTAACGAAAATCTCGCCAAATGGATAAAAATGACTCTAAATCAATGACGACTCATTGATGGTGACGACATGGAAAATGACGACTCATTGACGAAAATTCAATATCTTGGAAAGAATATAAATAACTACTATAAAAATAATCTATTTTATTTTACTGTAAAAGTAGTAAATTCATTGCATTATATAAGGAAAGTCATGTGTTGCCCACATCAGATTTTTTGTTGTTGTTGTTGTTATTACTTTCCTTATATACATAATGTATAAGGAAAGTATTGTGACGGGGTCGAAAATTCGAATTCGAGTTTTCGACGGGAGAGCACGTTTCAAGCATCCCTGATCACGAATCAAACATTTTTGAAGTGATGTCTGTGAGTGTGTGTGTGTGTCAGTGAGTCTGTGGAGACGATATCTCACGAACGAATAGAGCGATTCGAATGAAATTTGGTACAAAAATCACAATCCGTGAATACTGGAAGCCTATTGTTTTTAAACGTAATCGAATGTTCAGAACCCCCCTAAATTTTCGAGTGAATTTTTTAAAAAATCATCAAAAAATCAAAACCTTTAATAAAGCTACGCAGACATTTCGTATGTAATTTTTCCTTAAAAAATCTGATGTGAGAAACACATGACTTTCCTTATATAATGCAATGAATTTACTACTTTTACAACTAAAAAAAACGTTATTCTTATAGTAGATACATATATTCTTTCCATGATATTGAATTTTCTTCAATTAGACGTCATTTTCATTGATTTAGCGTCATTTTTATCAATTTGGCGAGATTTTTGTTAATTTGGCAACAATTAAAAATGTCGCCAAGTTGGCGACATTCCGTCAAATTCGTCCCCAAGCGTTATGAACGGAGAAATAAGTTATTCTTACAGAAGATAAATGACTATTGGCGTTCAAATACAAAAGTATTAAACAAAGTATTTTTTTTCATGAATGGAACGAGCTAGATCCACGAGAATGATGTCACCCAATTTATCGCATGGTATTACATATGAAAAGTGAACATGTTTCTCAATGGGAAATATATTTCTTTTTATTTTATATGACTTTTTTATAATTTTTTTGAAAAATGTGCAATATCTCGAGAACGGTTCATGTTAGCGTTCTAAAACTTATGCCAATCGTTTTCTAATGAGAAATTACATAAGAAATGTCTATTTGAGTAACTTTATGAGCGGTTTTGATTTTTTGACGATTTTTTCAAAATTTCATTCGAAAATTTAGGGAGGTTCTGAACATTCGATTGCGTATAAAAACAATAGGCTTCCAGTGTTTATGGATTGTGATTTTTGCACCAAATTTCGTTCGAATCGGTCTATTCGTTCGTCAGTTGTCGTCTCCACAGACTCACTGACACACACACACACACACAGATATCACTCCAAAAATGTTTGATTCGTGATCAGGGATGCTTGAAACGTGGTCTCCCGCCGAAAACTCGAATTCGAATTTTCGACCCCGTCACAATACTTTCCTTATACATTATGTATATAAGGAAAGTAAAAACGATTGACATAAACTTTAGAACGCTAGCATGAACCGTTCTCGAGATATTGCACTTTTTTCAAATAAATTTATCAAAATATCCCATAAAGTAAAAAAAATATTAACTGTTGAGAAGCTTGTTCACTTTTCATATGTAATATCATGCGATAAATTGGGTGACATCATTCTCATGGATCTAGCTCGTTCCATTCATGAGAAAAGATACTTTGAGTAATACTTTTGTATTTGAACGCTAATACTCATTTATCTACTATAAGAATAACTTATTTCTTCGTCCATAACGAGGCCAAATTTTGGCGACGAATTTGGCGGAATGTCGCCAACTTGGCGACATTTTGAAATGTTGCTAAATAAATGAAAATTTCGCCAAATGGATAAAAATAATGCTAAATGAAATGAAAATGACGACTAATTGCCGAAAATTCAATATCTTGGAAAGAGTATAAGTATCTACTATAAAAAAAAACTATATTTTTTACTGTAAAAGTAGTAAATTCATTGCATTATATAAGGAAAGTCATGTATTGCCCACATCAGATTTTTCTTACAAGGATGTGGGCAGGACTTTAACTACAGACTAAAATTTATGCATTAATTTGCATTCAATTGCGCAAAATGACATGAATACTTATTTGATAGTACCTTCATTTGCAGTTTTAATGTGTCTTCTATGTCGTTTGACAATTTAAAGCATTTTAAAATGTCATCGGCTTCTCAAAATTAAAAAAATACTCAAATATCTCAATGGTTCATCTTAAGTTAGGAGCTGATCTTATTAATTTCCTTATATACATAGTATAATGTATATGGAAGGTATTGTGGCCTGGTGTAAAATTCGAATTCCGCATTTTCAACGAAAGAGCGCGTTTCAAACATCCCTGAACACAAATCAAACAATTTTGAGGAGATCTGCGTGTGTGTGCGTCAGCGAATCTGTGGAGATGATATCTCACGAGCGGAGAGATTCGAATGAAATTTGGTACAAAAATTACAATCCGTGAACACTGAAAGCCTATTGTACTACCCACAGAAGTTGGGCACAAGAGCATCTCAGATGGAAACGAAATAAATGGAACAATGTTCTCTCCTCAGACGAGTCCCACTTTGGTGTACAACCTGATGATAGATGGATTATCATTTGGAGAGAACATGGCACTCGGAATAATCCTGTATTTGTGAATGAAAGTCCAATTTGGAGAAGGTGGAGTGATGGTCTGTGACGGTATCTCTATTAACGACCGTACTGAACTGTACATCATCACAAATGGATCAATGATGACTCAAGATATAGGAATGAGATCCTCAGACCTTTTGTGGTTTCTTACACTGCAGCAATTGAGGATGAAATCATTCTCATGGATGATAAGCCACATCGTACTCGGCTAGTGGATTTTCTTTTTCGACGAAGGAATCCTTGAATGGATTGGCCAGCATTTTCCCCAGACATGAACCCAATCGAATATGTTTTGAATATTCTAGGGAGAAGGGTTGCTAATTGTTTATCATCGCCAAAATCAGTTCAGTAGCTGGAAACCGCTCTTCTACAGGAATAGAAGAAAATATCTTTGATAATCTCATTGATTCCATGCCTTACAGCTGTGCAACATTTCTTTCTGTCAAGGGAAACAATGCCCTTTATTAAAACTCCGTTTTTATCCGAGAAGTCACATTTTTTGTTCATTTTTATAACATGTACAAAATGCACATTTTTTGTTGTCTGACAAAAAAATTAATTTCCTTGTTCTGTAAATAATTTTCTTTTCTAATAGCTTGCAACACCTATGGATTATATATCAGCCAACAAAACTTTTTCTCATCCACAGTTTATTTCCAAAATCATAATATACCCCAATCGTTTTGAGCAGTGTATTTAAGCATATTTATTCTTTTATTTCAAATTTGGATAATTTTTACGGATCATTTCAAAATTCCAAAAAAATTAATATCTTGAGAATGTCAATAAGTGCACAATACACTTTGTGCAAAAGATAAGGAAAACTTGAGCAACATATTATGACTATGTATATTTAAAACATCATCATATGTTCCAATCCTTCTGCTTCATACCGCAAAAACAAAAATAGGAAATTTGGTGCGTTTGTAGAAAGCATGCTGAAATAAACCATATTTAATTCAAACTGTAGTTTAAAGAGATATTTATTATTACTGACAAAGAGGATCCAGTATATCCTTTAAACAGCTATATGCTGCATTATTGTTGTCATTTGTGCTTTTATATTTTGCTCAAGTTCTCCTTATCTTGAGAATGGTTCATCCTAGAGTAATGAGGCTGATTTTATTTGTTTTATCATTAAAAATTACGTATAAAATATGCATTTAATTATACATTTCTGTATATTTAATCCTTATAATTCAGATTTTGACGATTTTTGCAAGCGATTTTGCAAAACAACGGTCGATTCTATTTTTCCGAATCGCACCAAAATATAATCAACACCAGGGTAACCCACAAGTGACTAATCTACCAAATTTTTCTGAAATTTAGTTAATTAGGTTTTAAATTAAAATGGATGCATACATTGCACTGACACACAGATGTCACGCTAAAAATAGTTCACTCATGCTCCAAAGTGCTCGAAATGTGTAGATCTGTCGAAAACGCGAGCTGCAATTCCAATAATTTCCCTATACATTAGTTACTGTAGAGAAAGTAAAATCAATAGGCTGCATTGTGTTATACTCAGGCTATTATAGTATATAATTTCTTCTAAAACATAAACATCTTTCTTCAAATATAAACAAATGAATATCATATCAATGCTTACTGTATTAGAATAAAAACTTACGGCAGATTCACGTCCTGGACAGACTAACAATAGCAGGCCCATGAATCTTTGGTTTCATGGCTAATTTGGCTACGATAATCACCAGTTGAACCAGCTCAATATACAAGAGCACGATTAATATCATGCATCCAGATAAGGAATTATACATCCAGATAAGGAATGCATAAGATGATCCAGAATGCAAAAATATTGGGCATTTGTGAAATTATTATTCATTAGTATTCCAGATGCATCATCATGACCAGCATCTTGCCAATCCATGTTTTGTCCATGTAAAAAATTTAATATGGGCAGCACCTGACTTTCCTTATATAATGAATTTACTTCTTTCACAATGTAACAATTTTGTACACAGCACTATGTTTTTAATGTTAAATTATACAATTTTCCAGATGATACCATAAAACTATATTAAAGCATCCAATTAACTTAAATTTCACACAACTTTAAATTGACAATTATCTATATTGATAGCATCCGCAATAAGTTATATAGTCCATAGATTAAAATGTTTTAATATTTAATTCATCCAATTGGAGTCATTTTCATTAACTTAGCATCATTTTTGCAATTTTAACAATATTTTTGTCAATTTGGGGCAAAATATCATCAAGTTGGTGATAGGTTGCTAAATGAATCACCAAATTAGCCAAATTTATCACCAAGTGTTACAGACAAACAGAAAGAAGGGCATTACTAATATATAAATGACTGTTGATGAATTGTTAGGCAATGAAATACAAAACTATTACAAAAAATATCTTCTCTCATGAATGGAATAAACTAGATTGATGAGAATGATGTGAACACATTTATCGCATAATATTACATATGAAAAGTGAACATAAATTCACAATAGATAATACTTTTTTTAATTTTGTGATTGTTTTGATAAATTATTTTTGAAAAAGTGCAATATCTCAAAAATGTTTCATTCTAGTATTTTAAAGTTTGTGAATTGTTTTCTAGTGAAAAAAGATATGATTGTTTACACAACATTAATGAAGATTCTGATTTTTGGATGCTTTTTTTTTTCAAAATTTTTTTCAAAAAAGAAAAGAAATCGAACAGAAATTTGCCTTTTCATTCATCAAAACTTGAAATAAATAGTCTTTAGACATTCCTTCCGTACTGCAGCTGTTTGCTCTTCTCGTGCTAAACTCTGGAGTGTTCTCAGCACCAGTCCCCATTATGTTTCTGATGCTCTCGTGCAGCTACGACTGCCACTTTTAAACTTTTGACCGAGCACGATTATATCCGTGCCCAACTCTTTCGTTTTAATATTGTCAATTCACCTGTGTGTGTTTTGTGTACCACTGGACAAGACATGACCGGTGCGCACATTGACAAATACCCTGCATTATCTCATTGTAATTGTATTGTAGAAAAATATCAGAAAGCACGAAGCCTTATGGCTTAATAGTTAACAGGCTGGCATTTGATAAATAAAATAGATAAATTTTACATAGAAATATTTGTAAACGTATAGAAAACAAAAGACACATAAATTAAAAATAAAAGAATTATCTAACTAGCATGAGCAAATTATGTACGAAGTCTATAAAAGATTTGTGAAGTTCAGAAAAAATTCCAGCTGTGTCTGACAACCCTGGATTGCACCTGCAACATAGTTGAGGAAAGAGATCTATTTTCCCCCATACAGCCAACATTTCTTAGTGAACTCCCAATACTATAGTAAATGGGATGGAAATTGCCTGAATTCAAAAAAGTAAAATCAAACACTACAGCTTCTTTTTTACTTGAAAATATCAGAGTATGTTTGAGTTGTAATCAAATTAAATGAGTTCTAGTTTCATAAATAAAAATAGTCCTCAGGTATAAAAACAAAACAACTGGGGTTTTATATTACAAATTAAAAAGTTACAAATACAACTGTTTTCCTAAATATGACCAAAAGAGATGAAAACAAAACAAATTGAGTACAAAAATATATTAACAATTATGTACATGGATATGCGAAAACCATATGTGATTCACAAGTCAATTACATCTTCTTGAATTTTCTTCTTTTTAACTCTTTTCTTCTCCTCAGAATAGGACACTTCATCATTATATAAATTCAATGCTGCCTTTTCAATGTCACGTTTTCTCAGTTTGGGGCCTTTACTTATATCGGAGAATATCTTATCAGTAGCACAAACACCACCCTTGTAGTCTTCATATCTGAAAATAGGATTGAAATCATAAGGAAATTTCACAGTACTATATTCAATACAGAAATTCCCCTTTATGTAAAACCAAAAAGGTTTTTTTTTTTTAGAATTTTATAATAAATATCCTACATATTAACAAATTCTGATATTGTGGCAAAAGATCAACACAAATCAGAGATTTCTCTTATAATGCAACCACAATAAAAAAATCAATTATTTTTATTGCAACCAATTAAAATAAGTATACCAAGTTTCATGAAAATTGCTTATTTCATTCAAGAGATATTGCACTCATCATTTAAAATTAAAAATTCTAATATCTCAAAAACAAATTGTGATAACTCCTAAACAATGTATAAATTTATTTCTGGTTAAAAGTACTTTCAAAATATTCACTCATTTGGTATTAATAAACCATTTACTTAATTATATAATTATTTATTTTCCATTTTAGATCATAAATGTATTATATCTTGAGAATGGTGGTGCTAACGTTCTGTGAATGATGTCATCCATAGGAAGCCTATTTTAAATGAAACCATTCGACTTTAGATACCTATGATTTTATAAATATGACGTCAGAAAGCAAGAAAAGAAGATATGAAGATGAAAATCGAAGCTTCCGATCTGAATGGGAAGAAGATTATGCATTCATCGATCGAAATGAAAAACCATTGTGCCTTATTTGCAATAAATCATGTGCTCAATATAAAGCAAGAATCTTAAAACAGCACCACGAACAAAACTATGGTAATTTTATTGCCGAATATCCACATAATTCGATCATAAGGACCGACAAAAAATTTAAATTTTTAACATCTGTGCTTTGTGGTCAGCAGAATTTATTGTCATCCTTTGTTAAAGAAAATAATTCTGCAACCGAGGGTAGTTTTGCTATATCTTGAAATATTGCTCGTGCTAAAAATCCATATAAGGAGGGAGAATTTAAAAAGAACAATATTGAGGAAGTTGTAAAGATTTTGAATCCCAATAATACAAAACTATTAAGGTTAATCTCACAAATTCCAATTTCACGTCATACAACTGAACAACGTATTACTGAAATCAGTAAGGATTGTGTAGAACAGCTGATAAAAAATATAAAAAAGAGTGTAACATTCAGTTTAGCTCTTGACGAATGTACGAATATTCAAGATATTCTGTAATTAGTGGTACTTATTCATTATGTGTCTGCAGATGTGACAGTCAATGAAGAATTACTAGATTTAGTACTGCTTAAAGATACCACTCGCGGGATCGATATAAAGAATGCACTCGATTTAATTATATCGAGAATTGGTATACCTCTAGAAAATCTTATAAGTGTGGCAACCGATGGAGCACCTGCAATGTTGGGTAAAAATATAGGTATTGTCGGTCATTTAAAAAGTGATCCCAAAATTCCAGATTTTCTACCTATTCATTGCATTATCCACCACGAAAATCTGGTAGCAAAATTCTGTAAGTATGAAAATGTAATGAAAATCGTTTTACAAATAGTCAATTATATTCGAACAAGTTCAAAAAACCATCGCCAATTCAAAAATTTTCTTGAAGAGCTGGATCTCGAAGATCATCCCAATGACTTACCTTTTTATTCCCTTGTGAGTTGGTTATCCACCTGTAATGTCTTAAGCCGCTTCGTTAACTTAATCGGCCCTATCACTAATTTTCTTAAAGAAAAGAAAAAGCACTATCCACAATTGGAAGACGATTATTGGATACAAGATTTAATGTTTTTGACTGACATAATGGAACATTTACAATTACTCAACTTAGAATTACAGGGTAAGCAGAAAACTATTGCTGATCTTACTCAAAGAATTTTCAGTTTTCAAAAAAAAAAATGCTACTATTTAAACACAATTTGATGATAAAAAACTTCAATCACTTTCCTCAGCTGAAAAGTAGAAAATCACAAATCGAAAATATAAAGCTTCAAGAATATCAAGACAAGTTACAGGAATTGATGGACAATTTCAAACTAAGGTTTGAAGATTTAAAAAATTTTAAATTTTGTATCACATTTCTTGTGAATCCATTTGAAATTGATATAATTAGTGACGACTTCACATTTCCTAAGTATTTGTTATCTGATAAACCTACCGGAGAGATTGAAATAGAAATTCAGGAGGACCTGGGATTAAAGATGCACCATAAATCATCACAATTTGCAATAAAATTTTGGAAATTTGTTGTTGAATCAAAATATCCTCTTTTAAGGAATGCAGCGTGTAAACTGATTTCGATATTTGGTACAACGTACTGCTGTGAATCCTTTGTATTCAACAATAAAATTTATTAAATCGAAGTACCATTCCCAGCTAACAAATGAACATTTAACTGAGCTTATTCGTACGGAACTAACGAGTTATGAGCCAGATTTTCAACGATTCACGGCCAAGATACAAACAAATACAACTGCATCTACCAGTAAAAGAATAAAAAATTTCTGTAAGTATTTTTAGTGTATATAAATGTATTTTTTAAAATAAATTATAAATGAAAATAAAGACCATAAAATTTAAATATTACATAATAAAAACATTTGTCTAGTTGCGGCTCTCGAAATTCTGAGTTTAGGATTTGTGGCTCTTGTCGGGATAAAGTCTGGCCACCCCTGCTATATAACAACATCATGCTTGCTCAGCAGTTATCCCTCCCCCTCCCCCCCAGTTATGACATCACTCTCACTATGGAAAAGAACCATATTTTTGTCTGGATGAAACTACTGTCTTGCTGAACTAAAGTCTTGCTGAAAACATTATTAAAATTCAAAAACCAACTCAAATATTTTTCTTTATTGGAACTGGAAGAGATTAGTCTGTATTCATGTAAAACGTTAGAATCATGCTAAATTTTAATTCTTTGAGGCTAGAATTCAAAAATTAATTATTTTTTAATGGCCTAAAAAACACGTATTTCGAAACATTTAAAAAAAAAATTTAAATATGAAGAAAAAGAAATTGTTTTACAGATTCGATTCAAAATTGATTAAAAAGAAGTTTGATCTTTCTGATGGTATTAGGATGGAAACTCGGCAATAATATTTTCAATTGCTAAGGATCTGATTTATGTGTGAAAATTGTTCAGAATTGTGGTTTAACATTAAATAACTCACAAAAATTAATTCAAATTTCAAAAAAGGTGCATTCAGTAACTAAACTTTTGGTTTAAAACTTTCATGGTAAAGGAATCTGAGCATACATGAGGTATCCTTGTACCAAATTTCACGGCTCTCAGTTTGGATTTTCTACTGTGCCCAACACACACAGTATAAGACATTTTTATTAAGCAAGATTAAAAATCTGCATATCTACCTGTTTGTTCCAAAATATAAATCCACAAAATCAATTCAAATTGATCAAATTTGGTTAAAAACTAAATATTTTCAAATTTGATATGGTTATTCTTTACATTAGTACAGATAACCATATCCATGTTTTCACTTTCTACACCTGAGGTTGTTGAAATATCGAAAAAAATGCAAAATTAACCTTTCCTGAAAAATAACATTGGAAAGACAATATTTTCTGAAACTTGATTTGAAGAAAATTATATTGTGTTGCTTCAAAAAGGAATAAAACTATTTTTATTTTATAAATGAATGTTTAAAAGTCAAATAAGGTGTTGATAAGGCAGGCAATTTAAACTTAATTTATCCAATCTAATAAAGACATTTACAGAAAATAAACTTAATAATACATGGAAGGTATTATATTTTGAATTGTGTTTTATTAGTTGTAGCAATAAATAAAATTACTGGAATTATTTATATTTACAATGTTTTATACTTTTATTTTGAAAGTTTTCAAAATTCATGGATTTCCAAAATGTGTGTTACAATAGGATAAAAAAATGTATCAGAAAACATTTTGCTACTACACAAGCATCTTTATTTCAGCATAATTTAAAAAAGCTACTTTTAAAAAGCTTTAAAAAAGCTTTATTTTTTTTCCCTTTGTAAATTGTATACAGACAATATCAGAAAGCTTTATTCTTTGGATTCATCTGCGGAAATAGTTTTGTAAAACCATATTCCAGACATTTATACTATATTTTTTATAGAGCAACTACTAAAATATTATTAATTGAAAAGATTCATAGTTTCTTTTCCATTTTCAATTAGTATATAATTTCATGTATAGTTATATTACATTATGCTAATTTCAGAAATACTATTTTAATGCCATAGGCCAGGGAACTAATATTAAAGCAGCTGAAAAAAAAAAGAGAAAAAAAAAAGGGGGTTAGACAGAGAGAATGAAACTAAACCCTAAAGTAATGAGTCAAAACTACTTTCAAAGACAAAAGTTCAAAACACATACATATAATGTTAAACAGTGGTAATTAATATATACTGGGTGCTGAGATAAACTTCAAAAGAACTTCCAACTAACACATACAAATGTCTCAAAAATCTAAGAGGCAGATGGGAGAGGAAATACAAAGTTACCATTTGGTTTTATGTATAGAAACCAAATAACCTATACACAGGAGCAATTTATGTATAAAAAATAACATTCTATTTCATTTTGCACTTTTCTGTACAAACATAGTTCTATAGTTATATAAGCACACATGAGTTTGATTAAGGTAGAACCTTAAAACACTAAGCATTTTTTCTTAAGAATTTTACTTAATATAATTCCACCACCAAAAAGAAAGAGTGTTTACCTTTTCACCAAGTGTATCTGCATAATTTCTATTAGGGTATATGGACATCATATTTTGAGCAGGGCAACAAGGCTGCATGTGGTATCTGAGGCACACTCAAATGAACAGTTGATCTCTTAGTAGCATAGCACAAATATATTGTTGATACATAGATGCTTTTTTGTCTATTTTTTTCGTAAAATTTAAGGAGTTAACTAAAATTTGGTGGTTAAGAACAGTTAAGATGAACTTGAAATATTATATTGATGGCATTTTAAATATATTATATTGCATTTTCACCTGCATAAAAAATCACTATAACAGTAAAAGTTGATTTAGAGAAATCAAGACGTAAAAGTAAAAGGTTTGTGATAAATTATTATTAGTTATTTGGAAATGTCTACATTTCTGTTACCGTACGTATATTACCTGTGTTAACAAATAAAGGTTACCCTTGTTACAAAACTGGATTTTCATTAGCAAAAAATGTTGCCAGAAATTCAATAATTGGCAAATTATTATGGATATATATATATATATACATATATATATATATATATATATATATTCTAATTTTCAATCTTGCCTAAAACGGTGTAAAGAAAGTCCTTTATATAAATCATTTTGCATAAAATTAGAGGAAATTTATTCTGTTACAAAAAGATATTAGTAACAGAAATGGCATCAATATTGCAAAATAATATATTATTCCTTAAATAGTTGAGTGTTTTGTATTGGTGAAATGTCAATAGTCAAATTTTAGTGAATTCAAATTGAAATTAAAACAGATGAAATGTGCAGTAACAGAGATGGCATTTCAAACTTAATGTCCAATATCAAAACGAATTTTCAAAATACTAGACAAAAAGTGTGCACATTTACAATGAAACTTTTGAAGTAAGATGTGCTTGAATTACAAAAAAATATATTTTGGCTTTTTCAGATAAGGTCGAAAAATATCCTTATTATCCCAATTTTATCGATTTGTTACAGAATAACCCTAACATTTAACAAATAAAATATGTTTACACATAATATATGCACCCTTTTTGGAATAACTTATTTGGGATTATTATTTTTAAACTGCTAAAATAAAAAATATATAATGTCAACATATACATACTCTTTAACAATGCCATAGATGACTCTCATATTTGACTTTTTCACAGATTTCTTGCTAGCATACTTCATTAGCAGGTTTTGCACTGCATCTGCATCAAACTGCAACCATAAAAATATAATAAATAGAAAAGAAATGTTAATTATACAGTTAAAATCAAATACATTACACACTATTTATCTCATAATGCATTTCACTTTTATCTCTTTTTCTGGAGCAATTTACACTAAAATGTGGGAAATCATATGCATGTATCCAGCTATAAATAACCAACATTTTTCTCGGCTAATTCATGCTATCAAAACCTGTGGTTAATATCTAATAAAAGCAATATTTCTATGGAAAACTGTCCGCTATTCTGAATTTCAGAAAAGTTCTCAATTTTTAACTATGAGAAGTTAAGCAAAACAAAACGACTAAGACCAATGTTTATTAACAAACTTTTAGACCACCAAATTTGTATTGAACAGATGACAGTTAGTATTTGAAGAAATTAATCAAGTCTCGTAAATCATATGTTATAGCCATTAAATTTTTTCTCAGCATTTTAGCAATAAAAAACTAATTCATTTCAGATATTGATTAAAAATGTTATTTTTGATGTTCAATAGTAAACATTTTGCAGACCAAATTTAGGATGATGCTTTTGTATAATATCACAAAATTGCATAAATTATGTGCTAGCATGTTCAATAGTAAATAGTTAGCAGACCAAATTTAGGATGATGCTATTTTGCATATCCCAAAATTGCATAAATTACATACTATAGCATGAACCCTGCCCCAATAAAGACCAGTGAGATTCATCCTTCCTTTCACAACTACAATTAGGAGGCAAAAATATGAAAATCGAGACGCCTTATTCCCCGATGCACATAAAAATTTCTCCTAGGCAATATGTGGGATGGTTGACTGACGTGTGCACAGAAAGTGGCTGTCAAATTGGCAACTGAAAGTTCTATTACTTAATCATTACTCCCACCTACTTAGTTGCTCTATGACTGGTGTATTTACAATATCATACAGGAGAAATTACAATATCATAAATACTCTGGTACGATATTGTAAATAATTTTACCTTTAACTACAGCAAATACATGGCTTTAATAATTACATCACTGTGGCATATTTAAATCTATTATGTCACCGAAATGACGTCAGCTATAAATAGGCTGCACTTGTAAGTAAGGAGTGTGAATAAAAGTAGTTGAGTTCTGATTGTCTTATTCCTTATTCCTTGGTGTAAATACAAAACAGTGGCGATGAGGATGGCTATGGGCCAGTTCAATACATGTTATTTCACAAATGAAAAGTTTCCGTCATATATTGAGAGGATGGAAGCGTTTCGAGTGAAGGAAGTTAAAGAACTCAAAGTTGCAGCGCTGCTAAGTTCAATTGGAACCCCTACGTATAAAATACTGATGAATCTTGCCACACTGAGAAAACCTTCTGATTTGAAATATGAAAAAGATGTGAAGTTGCTTAGCGACCATTTAAGTCCGGCTTCGCTTGAAATGATGGAACAATATAGTCTACAAATATAACCAGTTAGAAGGTGAGTCAGTTTCAAAATATATATCTGAATTACAAAATCTTTCTAGAAACTGTAATTTCGGTACTAATTTATCAGTTATGTTAAGAGATAAACTAGTAATGGGTCTTAAAGACAAAACCATACAAAAGAAACTACTCATCCAAAATCTAACTTTTGAGTTAGCGAAATTCACTGCTTTAGGATTAGAAGCAGCCAATTAGGATGTGCATGAAATGCATCGAACATTTTCTGTTAATACATTTAGTACTAACTCTGCATTACGTAAAGTACAAAAATCAATTGAAGAAATCAGTTCTGTTGAAAGACTTGGGTGATATTCCCATCGATGCCTGAATCCGAAACATTTAGCACACAAATATAAATATGCAAATTATGTTTGCAAAATCCACTCTAAGAAATATCATTTAGCTCGAACATGGTGTTCCAAAAGAAAAGAAACAATAAACATTGTATCTTCTGAAATAAAAGAAATGAATATAAAAATGACTTCCAAGAATTATTACTAAAGGTAAAGACTGAAAATCAGAAATGTTTGTTAGAATTAGACACAAGTGCAACCGTTTTCTGTATGAATATTTGGGAATTTAACAAACTATGTCCTCATAAAAGCATTCAGAAAACTGATTTATTTTTACGCAATTTTGATCAATCCATAATTGTACCCATGGCTCAAGCCACAGTTTCGGTCCAATATAAGAACCAACTTAATACAGAATGCATTTATTTAGTTAGGGAAAACATGACTGACATGTTTGGAAGAGACTGGTTGCAACATTTTCAGATAGATTGGCCTGAAATCAAATGTGTAAATAGTAATGGTACACATACGGAAAAGCTTAATGCATTTTTTTCAAAAGCATTCGGCTGTATTTATGTCAGGAATTAGATACTTGCAAAATTTTACATGTTGATTAGAAGTTCAAGAAAATTCTCAACTGAAATTTTTTACGCCTAGATCAATTCATATACACTAAAAGAACGAACCGAGGAAGAACTGGACAAGTTGATTAAAGATGATATTATTTAATGCATAACACAAGGTGACTGGGCTACACCTATAGTTCCAGTAGTAAAACCTAATGCGAGAGTAAGAATTTGTGAGAACTACAGTATTACAATTAATCCTGTATTGAAAAGCAATGAATATCCCTTGCTCAAAAGTGAAGATATTTTAGCCCAATTAGCAGGAGGAAAACATTTCAGCAACATTGATTTTTCAGAAATATATCTTCAAATGAATGTAGATGTACGGGTTCGCCACTTGCTAACCATAAACATCATAGGGGGTTATTTAGATATAAAAGAATGAATTATGACACAGCCTTGGCCGCAGCAGTGTAGCACAGAAGCATGAAACAAATTTTAGCTGGAATAGATGGCAGTTCATGTATTTTTAGATGACATTAAAATAACTGAAACAAACGAGTAAGAACATTTAAACCATCTAGAGGAAGTACTTAAAAGATTAGAAAGGTATGGCCTAAAAGAAAATAAAGATAAAAATGAATTCTTCCAAAATTCGATTCAATATTGTGGGCATATAATTGATCAGTTTGCAATTCATAAAACTAAAGAAAAAGTTGAGGCAATTTTGAAAGCTCCAGAACCCTAAAGTGTTTCTGAATTGAAGAGTGTTTTGGGTTCAATCACTTATTATGCCAAGTTCTTTCCAAACCTTTCGACAGTATCTGCCTGGCTGAATAATCTAGGGCAAAAAGAAAAAAATTCATTGGGACCAATTCATGCAAAGAAAGCATATGCTGCAATAAAAAAATAAATTGCATCAGATAGGATTTTAGCACATTATGATCCCAGATTACCTATAGTACAACAAACGGATGCATCTCCAGTCGGGGTCGCGGCAATCTTGAGTCATATTATGCCAGATGGTACTGAGAGACCAATACTGTTTGTAATAAAGTCTTTAAACAAGACCGAGCAAAAGTATTCCCAAATAGATAAAGAATCACTTTGTACTGTATGGGGAGTAAAGAAATTTTATCTATATTTATTTAATCGGCATTTTCATCTTGTTACAGACCACAAACTATTAACTTCAAGTTTTGCACCTAATCATAGCTTACTGGTTTTATCAGCAATGAGGATAGTGCACTATGTATTATTCTTGCAGGCTGTTAAATATACCATACAATATCATAATACAAAGAATCACGGTAATGTAGATGCTTTATCTCGATTACCTCTACTGATGATGAAAAATGATTTCACAGAAGACAACTCTTTTAACATAAGTCAAATTGAAGTGTTTCCTATAATGGCAAAAGATATTGCAGAAGCAACTAAATCTGACCCTCATCTTGAACAATTGTTTACAAACTGGAAGCAATTTACTCCCTCTTTGGAAGAAGAAAGAAACTAAATTTTCATTACAACAGGGTTGTATCATGCGTTCAGATAGTTTACATTCCACAAAAATATAAAAGGCCAATATTGGAAGAACTACATACAAGCTATCCAGGTATTGTAAAAGAAACAATAAGCTAGAAGTTATTATTATTGACAGGGAATAGAAATAGATAATCAGAAGTAATGAAGTAAACAGTGTGTATGAAAAACAGAGAGGAACAGTCAAAATCGAATCGACACCCATGGGAATGGCTGAATTAACCCTGACAAAGAATCTATATAGATCATGCTGAACAAGTTTTAGGAAAAATGTTTCTTGTAATTTCCGATCCTTATTCAAAATGGATTGAAGTAATTCTCATGAAAAATATTACTTCTAGTTTAACCATAGAATAATTACGAATATTTTTGCCAAATGGTATTCCTTATTCACTAGTCAGTGATAATGGAGCTAGTTTCGCGATTTATGACTTTCATTAATTTATAAAAATGAATATTAAACATATTGCATCTGCCCATTACCACCCAGCAACTAATGGTCAAGCTGAAATTATAGTAGAATTATTTAAAGATGATTCCTTAAAATCTAGCCTAAACAACCATGCCAATTTAAGCACTAAATTACAAAGATTTGTTACACTACCGAATTACACCCCATTCGGTAACAAATGAGTCTCCTAGCATATTGTTTTAAAAAGTTGAATTAGAACTAGGTTGAACATATTAAAACCTAACTTAAGAGATCATGTACAGCAAAAGCAAAGTGCATCAGTTAACAAGGAACCTAATTATCGAGAATTTAAAGAAGGAGACAGAGTGGCAGTACGAAACTATTCTGGAGCGGAAAAATGGAAATCGGAAACAGTGATTAACAAATATGGTTTATTATCTTACAGTGTTCAAGTAGGGAACGAGATCTGGAGGAGGCATGTTGACCAATTAGGTAAAGCGAGAACCGAGAACATATTCTACTGAAGAGATGGAATCGATGAAGATACATGATCTGAATCCTACAGTGGAGGATATTTCTGAAAATCTCAAAGCCCCTGCAGAATTAACCATGACAGAGTTGGACAAGACTTCTAAGAAACTCTAAACCCCTGTTTTGCTAACCTTACCAAAGCTCATCAAGACTCCTGATCCTGAATCAGAAACAATAATACCAAGTCCAGGAGCCTCAGTCGAACCCAAGGAATCCATTGCACTGGTGATACCAGAAACACTATTGAGACAATCCGTGAGAATCCGGAAACTTCCTGATCGACTACATTATTACTGGTCACCCCTAAGGACTGTAATTGAGGATGGAGGAGTGTGGTATATGCAAATCTATTATGTCATCACCAAAATGACATCAGCCTAGTATGCGGGACTGAACTTTTCTATGAAGGCAGCTATAAATATGCTGCACTTGTAAGTAAGGTGTGAATAGAAGTAATTAAATTCTGAAAGTGTCTTATTCCTTATTCCTAGGTGTAAAGGCACAATAATCACAAAATCAAGCAATACAAATTTCGAAATCTATTGCAAATGAACTTTTTTTTTTTAAATATTGTTTTACTGTAAATCATTTTTAATATTACTTTCCCTGCAATACAACGTAATGTATAGGGAAAGTATGTATGGCGTAATGTATGGCGAAAATCACAACTTGAGTTTTTGACTGATCTACATGTTTTGAGACCTCTAAAATACAAAAAAACTATTTAGAGAATGATGTCTGTGTGTGTGTCTGTGCAATGTATGTATCTACTCTAACTCAAAAACTAATGGACCACATAAAATTTGGTAGGTAAGTTGCTTGGGTGTGACCCTGGTGCTGATTAGTTTTTAGTATGATGCGGGATAAAAGAACCCACCTTTTTTTTGCGAAATGGCCTGTAAAAATTGTCTGTATCCACTCTAGCTGAAAAACTAATAGACCGAATTTCACAAAATTCGGTAGATAAGTCGTTTGTGGGTTACCCATGGTGCTGATTAGATTTTGGTACGATTCGGAAAAAAATAACCTGCCTTTTTTTGCAAAATGGCCCACAAAAATCATCAAAATCTAAAATAAAAAACTATGTATGCTCAAATATATCCATTAAATGCTTGTTTTATACTTAATTTTTAACGAAAAAAAGAATAAGACCAATCCCATTACACTAGGACTAGCCATTCATCTCAAGATATTTTAGTTTTTTCGTATTTTCTCTATGCCACCTTTGAAGATAAGTCCAGTTGCCAAATGAAAACAAAAATTAAATTAAAAGTGAATTAAATTAAATTAAAATAAAGAGAATGTGGATATAAGTCTGCAGGGAAAGTCATGTGCTGCCCAGATCAGATTTTTTAATACTATAAATATAAGTGAATAAATTTAAATATATATATATTTAAATTACTTAATATATAGTACTTACTATACTATTAAAATACTTACTATATACAGTAAGTGTAATAAGTAAAGAGCATTTCCTTTTTAAATATATAGTTATATAAGAAACACAAGGGAAATAACATTGAATTTATTTTTTTAATATCTAGCTTAAAATGTATACATAAATTTTGAAATAACTCAATTCTCTAAATATTCAATAAAAGCAATAGAATTATAAATTAAATCACCAAAACTTAAAAATTGATCAGTAAAACTAAATATCAAATTAGCTATATCAAATTTAAACCCTTATTTTTCCTATAAAAAGAAAGAAGACAACATTTTCCCCCAAAAAATTAATTTCCAATCTTTTTTTTTTTTTAATAAGCTGTTTTATTAATGTCCATATTTCCAAAAATTTTTAATTCTTCACTTCACGCTTTTGAAACGTGCAAAAAATAAAAATTTATGATTATTTTGTGATCTACATACTCTACTTAATGACTGTATACAGTTTAATGACTAGAAATAAAGGTAAATTAAAATAAGTTTTCCTCATAACATTGCTTTTCACCAAAGTTGCTATCATAGCATCTCAACCAAACCTCAAACTTGTGTATTCTTGAAACTTAAGTAGGTTGGACAATATAATTTTCAAGATTTTTACAATTCTAGGTAATAAACTTTTATGCCAACTTTTATTAAAATCTGAGTCGGTGGATTTCATTTTTTTTTTTGGGGGGGGGGGGGGGGAACAGAATGATTTTACATGGAATGATTACCCAGTGGACATTTTTAGAGCAAGACAACAATGGTCAGCATAAAACTCAAGTATGAAATATTTTTCCTGTATATATACTGTACCACTATATATTATACTGTACTGAAAAGAAGTAATGTATGATGTACTTTAGTGAAAGTAACTCTTATAAAAGCCAGATTTTTTGCTTTACAGAACTATTAAATAAAACAAGAATTCTAAAATATTTAATAAATTTAACAATCTTTAATTACCATATCTTTAGATTTTTATTACTACACACTATTGCAATAACTTACATTCAAAACTGGAAATTCATGGAATAACTCTTCATCAACACTCTGATTAATAAGGTAAAGAAACACATCTTTACTGATGCTGTCCAGATAAATATAACTACAAAAGTAAAAAAAAAAACATAAATAAGATACCTACACATTCATTAAAAGAATTAGAACTATTCAAATATTTTAGAACTTAAAAGTAAAAATACAATACAATCACATTACTGAAACATAACAATATGTATCCCCCATACATGTACCCCCATATATGTATAAATAGAACCAACATGTAAATGAAAATTAATTATAAAATTTCTAAATAAAAATTACTTTTGCATTTGTCATGCATTACATCACAAATGTAATGCACGACATTTGCTTTAAAGTTGCAATTACAGTACAACCACAGAGATCCAGCATCATTAGGACTTCAACAATTACAGGTTTCTAAATTATTGCAGAAATTTAATGGACCATTTTTCGCAACTCAAATCTAAATGTTATATTAAATAGAAATTCAATTTTTGAACTGTGTTTAAAGTAAGCAATTAACAACATTTCAATTAATAAATCAAAAAAGTATAAAAGGTTTTATTTTCAATAAAAATAAATTTAGGACTGATAGCATATGTGCAAAACACCAAGTACATATTATGCAAGTTTTCTAGTACATATTATGCAAGTTTTCTAACTTCCAGTAAGGAAATAGATTTTTTAATTGTTGGTAAAAATTTAATGGAGAAGTACCATTTTTCTCAACTTGAATCTGGATTTTATATTAAACAGAAATTCAATTTTTTATCTCTGTTTAAAATAAGCATTTAACAATATTTTATTTAATAATTTAAAAAGGTATAAAAAGTTTTATATTTTAGTATAAAAATGAATTAAGGACTGATAACATATCTGTAAGACACCAAGTACATGATATATAAGTTTTCTAATTACCAGTAAAAAATCTGTATGATAGAACATCACACGGATGTTGGTAAGAAACTAATCTCATTCCAACTTCCAACAAACATTTTAAATAAATAAAAAACCAATTTTTAAAAGACATGCATTGAAATCTAAGAAAGAGACACACCATTCCATAACACAACCATTTCCAAGTAAATAAAGAAGTCACAAAGTTAAACAGGAAATTGAAATTTTGGACAGGATTACTAATCAACAATCATAAAACATGATGACCATAGAAGTACAAATGTTAATGTATTTCCTTAAAATTTCTCTTTTCATGAAGAAAAAGTTTCTGCTGCAAATATGTTTCATGTGACTTGGATTTTTAATTTCTTCTACACAAAAAAAAAGTTTATAATCACTTTATAAATTTATGTAAAATTTGAATATATGGAAATGAAAATCCTAAAGAATTATTTAATATTGCATTTGATTGGTTTTAGTATAGTCAATATCTGACATCTATATACTACAAATTATAAAGACAGAAAATGAAATTTTCAAATTTTCATGAAGGAAACAAATATACCTTAATATTTTTGAATGATTTCAGACCATTCACAGCAAAATAAAATTTAAACACAAGCAATATACTGGAAAATAAATTTGGAAATGAAAACAAAAGCTGCAAATACCACTATGTGCTTAAGTTTCCTTAAAACGTAAGCAAGTCCGAACTTTCTATATATATATATATATATATATATATATTTCTTTTTTTTTTTTTGCTGAAACAGATATTGAAAAGAGGAAGGTTTGTGCTTTTTTAAAAATCTGTAAAATTTATTAGAAGTATTAAAATTTTATATAAAGTATATATTTTACTTTTCAATAAATATTACAAACTAATATATGTGTAAGCATTTTGCCAAAATGCTCAATTACTTATCTTCTCTTATATTTCAATGTAACAATTAATGCTGCATCAACTTTGATTATGGCAATATTCTCAAACTGATAAAAAAAATTTAAATGCATTGCTTAATCCTTTCAGAACGGTCAATGCGCCCATGCATCAATTGATAACGTGCATTCAAGACTGCCGTCAGGAAAGGGTTAAAGTTCAGTTTAGTTTACCCAACCGTACTTTACATATTCTAAAAGAAATAAAATATTTCTGGCTACTATATTATTTCAAATCAATTCCCACTGATAAATTAGTAATTTACTCTTCAATCTTTAAGGTCAAAGAGCATAACATATGTCAAATTAATTTCGTAGGTCCATCAAAAATGCTATTTCTGATGTACAGTAATGAAATGTTAGCGAAGCAAATCTGTGTCTTATGGATACAGGAATTATATTTTGCCTCCTGTTGCAAAAACTATGCATATTACATCTGATAAACAGTATCATGAAACTGATAAATAGTTAAAAATATACTAACTAAATTTTTTAATTCCTCAACTTATATACGTTTTTAAATTTTCCCTAACCTTGTAGAGCCATTTTTCAAGTATTCCCTAGATTTAGTTCTTAAAAACAATGGGTAAAAATATGCATTCTTTAGGTTTCTCTGACAATATACACAAGGTTTGTCCGACATTTTTATAGCAAAAAATATGCATATAAAGACATTTTAGATATAACTATTAATTTTTAATATAAAATGTAACTTTTAAAAATATATATTATTTATGTATAAGTACTACAGAATGTAATTAATAAAGTGAGGTGAAATAATGATACTTTTTATTATTAGAATAAAACAATTATTGCAGCATGAGTATGTACATATACATAGGGGCCATTAAAGTCACCTCAGAAAAAATGTTTTTCTCATGAAAAAGGGATTAGAGACTAATCCCAATGGTCACAAGATTGGTCCCCCCCAGAAGGGGAATAGTCCCACTGTGCTCTGGAATTCTTTGTTACTCACACCAGAAATTATACTATTTGATCTTATAAAATATCTATCTGTCTTATGCATTATACATACATAATGGATTTTTTTAATCATGTTTACATTATTAAAAAAAAACAGTTATGTACAAAATGTCCCTTGCATCACTTTCAGAATTATCCCATAAATAAAAGGCAAAACAAAAAGGAAACATAAGCGAAATTTCTCAAGTGAAGTAGTCGTTACCCTCCTACTTTGCTATGGGCTGCCCACAGAAATTGTGGGCACCCTACAAACATTTATCACAGGTCCCCTTCATATTTGATTTTCTCTTTTTGTGAATTTTTCATGTCTCCTCCAGTCTCAAAATAAAAATATTGGTAGTTTGGGACCTCACAGTCCAGTGGTGGTCGTTCCACTTTATACCATCTTCAAATCACTCAGGGAAATATTTTCACCACAAGTTTCCTGTTTATTGAATTTTTAACCCAATGGCCTGCAGGAAGTAAAAGCACAGCTAAAAGTGATTTTCTAGAAGAAATATTAAAATATCAGAAGTGTGTATGCAAAAGAAAAAAATAGCATGAAAATGATTTATTGGATTTTTTTTTTTAAATTCTCATTTACAGAATTTAATATAATAATTAAAAAAACCTTTTATACATGCATTTTAGGGGGGAAATTTGACGTTTTCCCAAATACATACTTACAAAGGTGTTTTTTTTTTTTTATGGTATGTTGTATAAAAAATGAACACTTTAAAAAAACGAAGTAAGCATTGGCCACAAGTCTGCTGTACAAGCAAAATGCATCATGGAGAGCAATTTCTGGGAAAAATCCATTGGTGTCACAATTTTTCAATTGACAAAAGTGACTAAATTTCTTTAGCATTTGGTTACAACTTTTTTTCTTATTTTAGCATTTTTGCTACAGCATTTTTTAAGCCAACTTAAAAAAACCTGATGCCACTGCATAATATACATCTTAATTTAGCATCACAAATAAAATATAATGTAACTATAGCTGATATTTAAAGAATTTAAAATAATTTAATAATAACAAAGAAAAAAAATTACAGGTAGCAAAATTTCAATTCAGTTTAAAATTTGTAAAAAGTAATATGAAAGAATTTTGAAAAGTTTAATAATCTTTATATTTTTAAGATACTAGTGTAAGCTTTCAGAAGACTGAAACATAAGTAAACAAAAGACATTCAATTCAAAAAATATTTAACTGTAATAGAGTGTAATTAGATGAAGATGGATAGAAAATTGCTAACTGCACAATCACTCAATTTGAGAATTTTAAAGAAAACAATCCTTCATCTTTATGTAAACTGTAAAAATATGAAATATTTATCTAATTTAAGACTCTATCGAGAATAAGATGTTTTAACATTATATGGGAATTTAATGTATACAAGCAAAATCTTAATTAAAACAATAAACAATATTTTACAAAAATAATTATTAATAATGAAACATACTACAAAAAAAAGAATGTTGTGTATTTAATTCACATAATTTGAAACTAAACATGGATGAAAAGGGATGTTTCAACATTACACGAGAATGTAACCTATACACACGAAATAGTACTTATTTGAAACATTATGTATCAATAAAATGAAAATAATGCAACTTAATGCTGTTGCTAGGTTCATGCATGCAAGAAATAAAATAGCAGCTGCAAGTTCCATTAAAATTCCCTTTAACAGGGATTTTTTATTCAAAAATCCCTAACTTTAGAAAATTCTAAAAAAAAAATGACAAAAACTGTAATATTCCCATTAAAAATCAGGTAAAATCATAAAAAGGGAGTTTCCCGGAAAAACCAGTAGAGTCGGTTTGGCAGCTATGCAATATTGATAAGAAAAAAATTAAATCCAATGAGCCTGACCCACAAGGAAATCTCCAGTTATTCCACTAGCAGTATTCAGAACTAACTTTCAGTCCTGAGGAGCAACAACATCTTGTATTGCTTTAAACATTTTCTGGTGGCACCACCTATAGTGTTATTTGAAGATAAAAATGTTGTGGTTTAAATTTTTATATTGTAACAGCATTAAATTTAAAATATTCTGATAAATACTTTAATTCATAGAATTTATTGATCAAATTTAAATTTTAATTAGTTTATTTTGCATATTTCATTAAAATGATTATCAAAAATCACACAATTTGTGTATTTATTCACAATTGTTGTGTTTTCCTAATGTTGTGAATTCTGCTAATGTTTCTTTAACTCACAAAATAAACATTTTTGCATCATCTTTAAAACTAAATTCCCTGCTGAAAAACGAGAACTAATATTTTCTATTTATTAACATCATGTTGAGGGCTTTGAGGAAGGAGGCTGGCATTTGAATAAGAGAGTCAAACGAAGAAACCAAGAAGAGACACTGGGTCAGGCTTTTTCCAGAAACCCACAAAAGTCTGATTTAAATTTTACTTTATAACTGGTATTGCCAATAATTTGCAGCAGAAATTCATTAATGCAATGTCAGCCTTGTCATTTTTAGAATAATTTAATGAATGAATTCATTGATTACCTGCTTTAAATTCTAAGCAATGCCAGGTAGTACATTTTCTAGCCATTTATAAAAGCTCCGAAACCAAATGAGTTTCAGAAATACTATTTCATACTAAGCATAATGGCAGAAACTATGAAAACAGAACCATAAAACAAAAAATGAAAGTTTAAGAATACTTGTAATTTACAAAACAAGATTAAAAAAATATAAAGATACATACTTATCAGTTTTAATAAGGACTCTACAAAAAGGAATTAGAAACAGTTGAGTCATTTCAGAAGTCAACTAAAATGAAAAAATAATTTTAAATTCATTTAACGCATTCTCTTATAAAAAAATTGTATTTATATAATATTGTATTTATATTAACAATTCTTTACTAAATGTAAAATTATATGGCTGAAACATTCTTTCTACTTAAGTTATTTTGCTTTATATGCTTTTGTTGTATGAATTAAAATCATACTACTCTTGAAAAAATTATTACAATATTATTGGTACAAAATTCATCACATATTCAGAAGACATTTTTCTAACAAAATCCTAGAATCTAAGCATGAAAATTATGCATTAAAATATTCAATGGTAACAATTTAAAATATACAACTGTGAGACTAGGAGACATTTAGGCAGTGTTAATGTACAAAGATTTACGATATCTACCAAGCAAGACAAAGGTGCAGAATCGTAGGCGTCAGTTTATGACAGCCCTGGCCAGGGAGGTCATGAAAGTAATAAAAAAGGGCACTTAAATTACAGGTGTGGTTAGGCCAAAAAATCTACTGGAATCAAAGCTGAAACCATGCAGATTAGTTAACAAATTAGCCAATGAAGTAGTGTTGCTGCATCGCCCTGAAGAAAACCAATGAGATATGGAGGGCATATCTGAACCTCAGGCGAAACAATGTGGCAACAGGCAGAGAAAGTTCAGAAATACAAACTCAAATATTCAGTACACTTTAAGATTTGAGAGGCAATGTTGGCTAAGAAGTTAGAGAATCAATTCAGATATTGAGATATGAAGAGAGCAGTCAACTTTAAGAATTCAAGACGCGGTCAAGTGAGAATGACCGGCCAGAACAAGGGTGACAGTCAACATTAAATGACCATCTAAAAAGGTTGTGCTTCAAAAATAGTGGCAAGCAAAGATTATGAAGTTGCGACAGCATTCGATACTTAGAGTGTGTTTGAGTGCCTATAACAAAAGACAATAAAGGTCCAACATGTGTTTCAATGTCCAAAGACAACAGAAGTATGTATCAATTAACATTACATTTAGGTCTAGATGATTTTAGGCAAATAGATGCCTGGTCTCACACACCCAGTCTCCTCCTTAAATATATATATATATATATATATATATCAGGGTTAGAAAAATCAGAAAATTTCTACATGCCCTTCGGGCATGTTATCCAAATATATAGATGCCCAAGATAAAATTATACATGCCCCCCAACATTTTCCTAATGACATTTTTCATTGTTGATAGCTCTGGCACCCATGAAAGTAAATATATTAAATATCATATATGTAGCCTATAATTAAATGTCAAAATTAGAAAATTAGTTACTTCTAATGAAGCAAATATATCAAAAATGGGAATTGAATACTATTTATGCTAAAATAATTTTTAAAATAACCGTTTAGCGACTTATGCCAAATTAGACTAGACAACTTTTGAAGAAGCATATTTTTTACTTCCATAAAAAAGCGATCACGATCTTAATTTACATTACATGCGGCTGTAAATACCCATCATCATAATTGACATTACCATGCTTGTGGCCGTAAATTTACATCGGCTTAGACAGAAGGGAATTTTTTGTAGGAAACTATGCAAATTTTGTACGTAGTATGAGGATGTTTCAGATAGAAACTACAGAGATTCTATGGTAATCTGCATCTCTGCTTATTAACACTTGTGCACGTCCACAAATCTTCCAAAGCTACCCGAGGAATCAAGCGCAAATGAATGTGAGAAAGAGAGAGAAAAGAGAAAGAGGAACTGCTTTGGCACTGTGCCAGAGGCTCTGCTTGTTTCTTTTAGTGACGTCACTGTCGCCCGTAAACTGTGAAACTTTGTTTTCTCCCCACAGTTATCAACTATTTCACTGCGAAAGCCATTCATAGTCCATCGCTGAATAATTAACTTTTCTTTTTCATCCTCTTCTCTTACTCGGCTTTAAAAGTTGAACATAAAATATTTGCAGTAGAGTGCTGTTTACTCGATTTTGGCTACCGATTGACCTAATCAAGTTAATGTCAAATAAAGTTTTATTACATGCCCGACTGGGCATGTAATAAAAATTAATACATGCCCGGTTGAAATTTTTATATGCCCCGGACATGTCGGGCAATAGATTTTTCGAACCCTGATATATATATATATATATATATATATATATATATAATTAATGTGAGTTAGCCTTAATTGTATATGTGTAATAATTAATGTTTATTTTAAAGTTTAAAATAGTTGAAGTTAATTGTGCAGTATGTTAATATACTTATATTTTAGGAACTCACACTAAGAATAATGGTGGGTTATAGTTTCAATTATACGCTTAATGCAATCAAGCTTTTTAAAGCTTGACTTCACCTCATACTTTCTTTCACCACAATAACTATATAATATAATGAAACAACTTATATAATCTCATTAAATTCTTTAATAAGGAAAGAAAGTTCTTTTATGCCTATCATTTATCAGAGAAAAAATTAAAACCCACCTACTAATTAATATAATAATTGTAGGTATGAGTTGCACTGTGAGCTAGAAAGTTCCTTCTCTAGTTATAATAATGGCAGAAATAGCTTCACCTCACAGCTACAATCAAATTCTGCATGATTAAGCTGTGCAAGACATGATAGTCTCTCTAAGGTTTGATTAATCCGTTCGCGAACCAGAGTGTCAAATATGCCTCAGAGAACTTCCTCGTTCTTCAGCCCAACGGTGCAAGCTTGAACGTTTCTACCAAAAATTTTAAATAACACTAGATGGCACTAGAACCCCATAATTTTTGCAAAGCTAGTTCCTTGTATCATTGACCTTCATATTTCAGTTTCGTTTTCTGTTTTTCATTAGGATGCTGACTAAGTTGATAACATTAACAAACGTACTGGTAGTTGTGTGGCAATTCAAAAGGCATGTCGACTGGGATATTTGAAGGAAATATTTCTAACATGGTAGTTGTTTGGTGCTTATTTTAACTGAAGGATTATGTGTGATATGTTTAGCATGTTAAGTGGGGGGGTGGCAGGGATTTTGTGTTACTCTTTTCAGGGAGAAGAATCATGGCAAAGAGAATTAACTGGTCAATATTTTCCTAGCTTACATGTTAATTCAAATGGGAAAAAATCTCGAAGAAGGTGTATAGTTTGTTTTAAAAGTTCCCTGAAAGAAAAGTGCTACAAGCAATCATTTTACAAGTGCAAAATTTGCAACATAGGACTCTTTATTAAACCCTTTCATACGTTACAAAACATTCAATAGAGATGTGTGATTACATAAAAAAAATTGCAGAATATATAATAATGTTATATTTTATATTTAGAATAAGTGTTATTTTTAGATTTGTAGTAATATTTAGATTGAGTTTAGAATCAAGTTTCATTTAATTGCTTTATAACCATATTTCTACTATACTTCATATTATATTTACATTTTATATTACTAAACAATTACTCATTCAATCGCTAAATTATTGTTTATATGACAATCCAGTTGTAGATGTATTTCACAGTAAAGTTGATTTAATATGATATTTTTACTGTGTTAGCTGCAAAAAGTGCTCGGGCCTGGAGTGGCAGGCGATTATTGTTGCACGCGGGCCTGGAGAAATGTTGCTTTCTTGACTCTCCGATCGTGAACGAGTTAAAAGAGGTTCTAGAAACCCCGAAATGAAAATTTTTAGACCTCTTTTGAAACACATGTCCCTTAATTCCATTAAAATTTCAAATATAATCCTACAGTAACTATAAATCTCTTATTTGAAGCACAAAAAGTTTATAAAAATTTTAAATAATTCACAGTAAAATATGTATACTGGAAATTACATACAAATGAAGATTTCAACAACATACACATTGTTTGTTCACAAATTATTAACAAAAACATGAAACATAAGATTAAAAAACCATAAATATACTGAATAGGAATGTTTTGCCAAGTATAGGGCTTTGTTGATAAAAAGATCAAAAGCATAGAATTCCATTTTAAAAACCCTGAGGAAAGTTTAAATATTTGACTGGAAATGATCAAAAAATTTAAAGATTGAATAACAAAATTTAGAGAATTGGCATCTATGAGTTATGTTGGTCGTCAATCTTAAAAACAGATTTATAACAATTTTTTGTGGAATTTTGGCAAAAGAACTAATTAAATTACTTTTTTGTACAATTATAAATACTATCTTCCATTGTTGGCAACAAAATTTCGGAAAACCCATTTTGTATCCAGTGAATTGATCCCAAGAGAATAATAAAGAAATTATACATGATAGCTTATAAAATCAAACACTGAAAAAACTGCAAAGAATATTCATAATTTGAAAATCTCTCAAAAACTATATTTTAACTTTCAACTTGACTTGCAAAATGGTGGCATTTAGAAAAGTTTCTTACTACAAGTGCTGCTAAAAGCTATATATACTACTGATGAACTCAAGTAAATTCAAACTAGTCCAGCAATACTATTTTGAAAGAACAATTTTAAACATCAGAAAAGCTCCTTTCATAGAATTTTTAAAAAATTTATAGCTAATAAATAAATTAGGTCAGTTAGGTTTTAATCCAACTTTTCTCTTGAACTAAAACTGAGTAAAATTTAAAAATTCTAAATCATTTTAATCAAACGTGTAACCAGATTTTTTTTTCAGTTCAAGATATATTTTATATAGAATACACTGCCTGGCTAAAAAAAAAGTCATGCATGTTAATATTTTGTTGGACTACTTTTAGCACAAATTACAGCATGCATTCATCATAGCAATGTGTCTATTAGTTCATGTAATGTCTCAACACTTATTTGTGGCCAGATTTGCAATAACATTTTGCGAAGTTCCTTGATTGATGAAGGAAAAATGAAATTACTCTTTAGCTTCTTCTTCAGTATATCATTACCCCACATACCTTCAATGGGGTTAAGGTTAGGAATTTGTGGTGACCAATTCAAATGCGAATGAGGTCTCGTGCTCCTTTGAATCAATCTTTCACAATTTTAGTGCAATGAATTGTGGTGTTGTCATCCTGGAATAAGCCATTGCCCTCAAGGAAGAAAAATAACACTGATGGAATAAGATGGTCAGTCAATATGCTCAGATATTCAATTGACTTCATTTTATTGCTGCATAGTGTTGCAGTACCTAGACCAGCCAAACAGAAGCAACCCCAAATCATAATATTTCCTCCTGGAGCCTGTACAGTGGGTACACTACAGAAAGGGTCCAATGCTTAATACAGTTCCCTTCTAATCCTGATGTGTCCATCATGTTGGAAGAGAATAAATCTGAACTCATTGGACCACATGATTTTCCCCCATTGTTCAGTAGTCCATTCTTTATGCTCCCTGGTGAATTGGAGTCTTTTTTCATTCCGATTACTCTCAGTAACAAATGGTTTCCTTTCTGGAACACAGCTTAATCCCAGTCCTTTGAGCTCTCTTCTCAACGTGCGAGTGGAAATTGTTCTAGGTTGAATTGTTCTAGAATTGAACATGGTTGTGTGTTCTAGGGTTGATTTTTTGAAATTCAATTTCACTAAGCATTTTAATGATCTTCTTTCATGATTATTTAAGACTGTTTTTCAAGCACACATTTTCCGCAAAGTTGATGGTTCACTGCCATCCAAGATTTAATAATGCACTGGACAGTTCGTAATCCAGTGCCAGTGATTTTAGCAATCTCCTTGCATGTCTTCTGGAAGTGATACAGGCAAAGAATTTGGCCCTTTTTGAATCCTGTAACATCTTTTCCATAACCATGTATTCCATGAGCCATTTAACCATGATTGCTGTGAAAACTGTGATTCCATTACATTTAAAGATTGTATTGACCACAGAATTATGCAAATATTCGAAATGTATTACCACTTCCTCCCTCCTCAATATTTGCACGTTTCAACACACAGCACAGCTTTTTTTTTTTTGGGGGGGGGGGGGGGGCAGGCAGTGTATATGTCCCAATAAAGTAACAAAAAACAGCTTTCTCATTAAATGAAATAAAGCAAAATTCTGGTGTTAATTCAATACTTATAAAATACATTGCTTGCATTCAGAGTAAAATTATAATATTATAAATAAATGATAAACAATTTAAAACATTAGTTATTAAAACTAAGAGTTAAAATTAAAACATTACCTCATTAGCCCCTGCTTTTGCCAATTCTTCCATATATATATCTGATATATGCATTTTTAAACCATCGGGTGTTGCATCAGAGTTACTTATTACAGTCTTGCATACAACTTTTCGAAATCTTTTAATCCATTTTAACTCCCACTTCAAATTTTTCAATAACTGATAACTTTCTTGCAAGAATTTTCTAACTAGCTAAAAATAAGTTATGCAATTAAATAACAAATACATAAAATTATTTATTTAAATTAAAAATTTTATATGTGCTGTAATCTGCATGTAACAAAATACAATAAAACAGCATACATGCAACTAATCCGAATTCCAAACCAAAAAAACACTACCAAACTAATTTCACTCTTATTAATATTAGTACTGAAATGCCACTCATTTAAAAGAAGTCCTTGACTTCTCCCCAAATAGATTTAATAGAAGATGTACAGTCAAACAAAATGAAATCATCAGGGCCCATAAAAATTTTTGCTAAATTGTTAATATGAAGGTATTTTACTATTAATGAATGACCAATTTTTTGCAAGATTTTTTATAAGAATGTTTTGTTAATAAACTTTCAATTTATTAAGAAAACCTTCCGTACTTTCATTTAAGGCATAGACTAATGCAAGTCTTCAGCGAAAGAATGGTTATTTTTGTTGAGAATGTCTACATTAAGTTTCTTTGAAATATCAGCAAAATAATTTTTAGTTCTTCCTTCGGATATCACTTTTATTATGAAATTTTAGTTTCCTATTAATTTGTATTGGTTTTAAAAAATTTTCAACAGATAGCAAAACAATGCTGGATATATTACTGCTCTAAATTAAGCTTATAACATCGACTCACTATCATGACCAGACTACTCGATAAAAGCATATTGATGTGTGCTGTTCAGTAAGGTGAGCTGTGTAAATAATTCAACATCAAAAGAATGGGAAAACAATAAGTATATTCAATAAATCAACTTATGTAAACTGAAAGTTTATTTATTAAAACTTAAAAGTCCATTTAGTGCATTATGTAAAAGTAACATATAACTATTTCAGCCATACTGATTAAAAGCTTCTAGAAAGAACACTAATAAAAAGGAAAGACATTAAGAGGAGATACATAAATATAGCTTAAATAAAATGACATAAGTCACCAACTAACTAGCTAAAAAATTTCAAATTGGCTAGCAAATTTTAATGCTATATTTGCCACTATGAATTCATTCACGGAATTAGAATCACAATCTCAACCCAAAGAATAAACAATTTTAATTACTTATTCATTTTAATACATATCAGCATTATACATTCAAAATTTATATTGTTGAATGCTTCATTTTTACTTCTGAGTTTGAGACAAAAACAATTTAATACGGTAAAAGTTACTTGTGCTAAAAGTATCTAATAATGGACTACAGAAGACTAGCACACTAAAAAATCATAATTTAATCTATACAAATATAGTAGCTACACATTAAAAATTCATAATTTAAGGTATAAATATAGTAGCTATACATTAAAAATTCATAATTTAAGCTATATAAGTAAAGGCTTACCATCATAAATTTTTCTAATCTGTAACGATCAATGGCTAACCATTCTCGTGCCATAGTTTGGAAGAAAGTATCAATGTAGAGAAATGAATAGTCTACCATTTTAAATACATGAATATATTTGCTTATAACATCTGCTTTCTCTTCCTACAAATAAAAACATGTATTATTTCATGACATACAAATAACAAATTGATATCTTAAAATTGAGGTTTGAAGTGCAGGCACAATTGTTTAATTGTGTAAAAATATTTAGAGCGTTTTGATTCATAATCAATAATTTTAGTACAAAAAAAGGGGGTATAAAAATAAAATAGATAATGCCTATATTTTTAATGACACCAAGAGCTTATTGCATAACATATTTTATAATCTTTACATAAAATAAAAGTTAGATAGACACTGCCTACCTTGTCTCTCCTGACATTTCACCACCTGTAACTGGACTATTTCAGTGTCCTTTTTTATTTTTAATGCCTATTTAATGTCTATTTTACATTCTTTACTGCCTATAAATTTGGGCTCCAGTAATTAGTATAGAAAAATCTAAAGAATTATTTCTTACATGTGTGAGTTTCAAAATTTTACCAAATTTATCATTGAATAAATGTTATTTTTACATGAAATGTAATTATAGTCTTGAGCAATTAGATTTATTAGCAATTACAATTATTAAATTTATATACGTTAGAGTTTATTTAAATTTTAAAAAGAGAATGTTAAATTTTAATTTTTAGTATTTTCTCATTAGTCAATGAGGTTTGATGATCTTAAGGGATAAGATATGCTTAAATGTTGAAAATATTTGCTAATTGTTATATATTGATTACAAAAAAAAAACCTTGGTTTAAATAACTAAATAAAATTCCAGAAAGCTCCATGAAATCACCGTATAAAATTTTGAACTATGGATTAGCAAATGTTTAGCAGCTAAGTTAATCATTATTCCATGGAGCAGAGTTATGAATAGTGCATGCAACGTATATTCATGCGTCTGCACAGTATCCATATCTTTCGCCATAAATCCGCATAGCGGGCGAGTACGCGAACAACTACTGCATACGTTCCTAAAGCGGGGGTATTGTTATTAAATGAGCTTGATTATTATTATTATTGCATGCGTCCACGGAGTAGGTCAAAGATGAGTCCGCTAATATAAGGAGATTTATTTTGTGTTTTAAATCTGCTATGCGGATGTCGTGCAATGGGCTAATCTGTTAATCCATAAACCCGCATAGTGCGAGTGTTCATAACACAATACCACACGATTTGCATGCGTCTGCACAGGGTATATATCGTTTAGCGTTATTGCATGCATTGTATGCAGATTGTATACTCGTTAAAAAAAGGTGCTTAATTTTGTAAATCCACTATGCGAATTACATATGGTGAATCGTTTTTGCATGGAGTGGAGTTATCGTTATATTATATATAAGGTATACTGCATCCGTCTATGTTGTGGTCGGGTCAGGGCCGCTCATACAAATTTCTGAGTCATCCTTCATATTTCGTTTTCCTCTTTTGGGCATTCTTTATGTCTTCTCCTCCATCAAAAAATTATTGGGGGCCCCACCACTTGAGTGGTGTCTAACCCTATGAGTGGCCGTGGTCAAATAGACAGCCGATAGCTATTGCATGAACTGCATTGGGAGTAAATCCACTACGTGAATTAATTATGTCCGGGCAGACCACATATTATTGCATGGAGCGGAGTTATCATTATTTTGTATATAACGCGTACTGCATCTGACTGCATAGTGGTCAGATCAGGGCCACCCATACAAATTCCTGGGTTCCCCTTCATATTTCATTTTTTTCCTTTGTGCATTTTTCATGTCTTTTCCTCTCTTAAAAATTGTTGGGGAGGCCGGGTCCCACCACTTGAGTGGTGTCCGATCCTCCATATGGGCAGCCGTGGACAAATACACAGTCGATAGCTATTACATGAACTACAAATGAGAATACTCTTGGCCATGACTTTCGCGTGTAGTGAAGATATGCAGTCTACAGCAAGAAAGCATATTAAGAGAATTTTTTAAAAAGCGACTAGGCTGGTAGCTAAAGCAATTAGTAAACAATATAAAGAAAATAAGTTATCCCATATTTCATTCAAGCTGACTAAAATCCCCGCACTAATCTGACAACTCCCCTCCCCCTCCTATCATCTGTTTTGACTGAATCGGAAGAATCAATGTAAACATCTTCCTGCAAATGGCGAAAAGAACCCTAGTCCGGAAATCTATATTTTTAAATATTTGTTTTACAGCAAATATGCTTACAGGCTTTACATTTACAGAACTTTATAGCTCAAGTGCATATCAAATATGAAATAATGTAACAAAAATTGAAAAAGAAAACTATTTTGAAAGTTTTCATCAGATGGAAGAAGGAATGTATGTGCTTAATCTTCCCCTTTCCGTTTTGTTTCTTTTAGTGGAGGAAAGAAGTGATATGGGGCTGTCAATCCTCTTATTATTGGCACTAGATCACCCTTTTTCTTTCTTTGAAGGGGGATCAAAATTTATGGCAATGAACGCAGAGAAAGGGCTCCGGTTTATCTTACCTGAGGTCATATAAGATGGTTACTGGTTAATTTTCATTTAAGGACAGACATTGCTCTCTTAACAAAAGGCTAAGCAGGGGATCTGATCTGCTAATAAAAGGGCAGGGAGGGCGCTCTTCTCGTACAAAAGGCAAGGTGTGCGCTGTTCTAGTAACAAAAGGGCAGGCAGGGTGCTGCGCCCTTCCAAAAGTGCCTGGGGAAAACTCTGCTTAACCTATGATTATAGTAAATCTAGAATGGACAATTGCATCAAAATTATTTAAAGGACAGTCATACAAAAATCTATAGATTCAAAACAAATAATGCTAAAATAACATCTGAGCTCTAAGATTCTTTACAAAATTTAACAAAACTAGTTGCTTTTGAACTGACTTTACAGCTGTAATAATAGCACTATTGAGTGAGAAAAGAGGTTTTCTGCTTTAAAGTGAATTAAAACCTGCTTAACCTTTTCCGGACGGTTGATGCACCCACGCGTCAGCTGCGAACTTCAAGCAGCCCTCATGCATACACGTTGAGGAAAAATTTACCCTAAAAGACAACGGTCACATATGCACATTTTCATATGAAACGTTCTTACTTGAATTTATTTGTCTACTAGATGGCGCTAAATGTCCATACAAACAACTCCAATATATTTTGCAGATGCTTGACTTTGGCATAGGGGAGACCCAATAAATTAATTCTCCATTTGGAGCGGTGAAATATGATTTTGCAATATATACAAACAGAGCACTTTTCGCAGCACCTACTGTTTTATAATTGAGTTTTGGTTCTTGTTTTGTATTTCGCTTTATGATTTTGTTGGTGAATCATAGAAATATAAGAGAGTATTTTTTCAAGTTTGGGTTTTAGAGGAATGCATGGCAGTGAAATTATTAGGCTATTTCGGATAAAAGAATGGTTGGGCCAGGACATTTTCTTTCTGTGGAAGAATATACTCATATGATAAACGAACCGGGCAGTAATGAAGTGATGCAGATAGTAAAGATTCGTGGAACTGTGGTATTTCTGAAGATGAATATGAAAATGCAAGTGATTTTTCAGAATCTGAGAGTACTATTATTACAATGCCACCAGCTTCAGTAGCTGTTTCTGCGAATGATGTTTGGATGGGAGATTTGACAGATCAGAATTCTTTTGAGTTTTTGAGCATACTTGAAATCAATAACAACATTATGCTGCCTAATTTAGATAAGGAAATTAATTTTTTTAGCATATTTTTGAATAGCAGAATTCATAGTACAAGCAACTGACGAGTATTTTGTATTGAGATTCGTAGGAAAAATATACATCAAATAGAAAATAAATATTTCTTTTATATCTGAAAAAAGTAGATTTCTGTCTTGAATAGGTGATTTTTAGTGAATTTATTTTGAGCGTTAGGCTTAGCGCAAAAAGTTAGCCATCCTTTGGGAACAGTTCGGAAGCAAAGTGCTCAGTCTTTGGGGCCACGGTAGTTCCGGAATGCCGCCGTCCGGAAAGGGTTAAGGAAACTTATGAAGCAAAACACTAATAAATACTGATTTTACTAAAAGGACCAGATCCAACAGACCTTGATCATGAAAAAGCTGCAGACAAGTGAGCATAAAGAAAAAGAAAGGAATAAACGTATAAAATGCTGTTATTTAATTGAATTTCAATAAAAGAAATTCATTTACCTCCCCCTCCACCCTCTTTTCACACCTGAATCCTATGGGATTTTTTTAAGCACATTTCACCCAGAAACTTTTCCCGACCACCTGGTTTCAAAAAATTTCTGGAGAGAACACTGAAGCATAAATATTATATTGGGAACGGCGCTAAAAAAGAATGTGCATACAATTCTATCCTTTAACTACCATATAAGCTCAGATATGCATATCTAAACTGTAGAATAATATACTGTAGAGGCCCTTCTACCTTCATGATAGGATCTCGTTTTCTTCTTTTTTTGCATGGGCTGAACTGTTTCGTTTTTGCAAACATAGCCTGAAGACTCTGGAGAGTCATTTTAAAAGTTAAGAGCAAATATGATTTAGTGAATTGCTAAATTATAGAATTTTGACATCCTTGAAATTTTATTATATACATTATATATATATATATATAAATGTATATAATAATGTATTAAGTATATAATAAAACATAATAGTATTATGTATATAATAGTACATAAATTATACATATTAAAAGTTTTATTTATAATACATATATAAGTGATAAAAGCAAAGCTTAGTGAGTAGTATATTTATTTTTTTACTTGCTTTCTCCTGATTTTTATACACTAGTTAAAATAAGAGTGCTTTGTGTATTGTATTTTTTGCATAAAATATTTTTAACTGATTTGGTTCCGCAGAGAAATGCAAAACCAAGTTCTTCTACAATAACAAAATGTTCTTAATGTATATTTATTTTGATGCAGTTATTATAATTTATTTTATTCCCAAACTTATCATAAATATACTGCAAAAAACTTTTATTTGCTGATTTAGGTTCCTAGTTTTATGTCTCCTCAAATTATCTTATCATGCTTAGCCACTCTTCTTGACACCTTACTATTCTTATTCATACAGAGCAATTGATTCATGTATAAATTTTAGGTGATTTTAACACTCACCTGACAATGATACAGAACAGCTGTATCTTTAATTGTGTGAAAAATACTATGTCTTAATATTCATTTAATAAACAACATCCTATTACACATAAATTAAAGCAACTTTATCTAAGTTGAGTTAAACTATGTATAATAGGAAGTATTTCTACGGGGTCATATTTAAAAAATGATGGTACAGATGTCGTATTAACATTTCCAAAATGAAAACGTGTGATTAAAACATATCTCTTTAAAAACTGCTGATATTACCTGTACTAAGGGTTTATCTGCATTCCAAAAGTAATAGAAGATACCTTTCCATAACTTCAGAAGCGAATCTTCAGTAAATGCTGTAACATATTTAACACAATAACTACGACTTCAGTTAATCATTTAAAGAATTAAATTCATAAAACATAAAAGACAAATTACAAGCACAATAGTTTTATACTCAATTTAAGCAATTTGATTGAATAACAGCAGAAGATAATTGGAATCTCTCAAAACTTTCATACAATTACTATTGTAAATAAATATTTACCATCGTTATGCACAGATTTCGTGGCAAGCCATTTTCCAACTTTTTTAAGTGCATTTTCGGACACTTTACCTTGATTGCAAGCAAGTCTCTGCGCGAAGTGCACTTCTGCCGTGATTTCCATCTTCAATATAACAATATTATTTAATATAATGGTCTTGTTTAATGGTAAAAATCACCGAAGTGGTTAGGCAACCTGCATGTGCGGTTGCGGAAACGATGTAATTTGGCTGCCGTCAAGTGCGGACGCGCATTGAGCTACCTGCAAGCGGGCTACCGTCAAATTAACCGGATAGTTGTTGTCTTACGGCGGAAATGTAACAAATTATATTTCGTTTACTAACGTTAGACGACAGTGTTATTTACATTGTAATTATTCAAATATATTTAAAAATAAATTACCGATAAAAGAGTCGAATTTTACGGTTTCTAGCTTCTACAAATGTATATATAGCATTAAAATAGAGCTTGAAGAATGAAGCGATTCCTTTTTTCCACTTCTATTTTTCTGAAAATAAAATATAATAATCTTACTAAACTTTTTAAAGAACTTGATAAGAAGTATTTGATCATAAAAATGTTCTAATTAATAGACCCGAACTGGAGCCCCCCCCCCCCTTCCGGTATGCTGGGGAACCCAGCGCAGACAGGAAAAATTAGGTACACATATGAGGGGACGAGGGCCCGGAGTGGCCCCTTACCCCCCCCCCCCCCCCGCTTTCCACGGACCTGCATGTGTGTGCTTTATTTTGAAGAAAAAAAATAAGAAAAAGGTACAAGAGTGACATTTTACTCCTTCTCAGAAAAACGCTGGTAAAGTTGTGAAGAAAAATATAAAATATTTACGCAAGTACTTCTAGTGAAGGAATACGATTTAATAGCACTAAATTTATGCTTAACTTATCTTTCAGCAAAATGTCTCTTCCATTTCATAATATTCAACCATTCAATTACAAGCAGCTATTTTTTTTTTAATAATTTTTAATATTATATATTATAATATATTAAAAAATATTTAATTATAAACCGATTTTTCATTTTTTTAATTATTTAATAATGCATTTTTTATGTATATAATAAACTGAATAAATTATTTTTTTCTTTTTGCTATTAATTTTATTTTTTTCATAAGTGGCAAAAAGGTTTCCCATCTGTAAGTAATTAAAACGAATTCTAATATAATATTTAATAATATATTTTTCAAAAGCATTTTAAAATTTTTTCTTATAATTTAATAAATTACTCTTATTTATTATATTTAATAATTTACGTTTTAAGAATTTAAAATTTTTTTTCCTGCTATTCCTTTTATGTAATGTTTTAAATTTATCATTAAAAAAAATCTTGTTATAGATAAAACATAATTATTTTATAACTTTTCTTTATCAAGAAAGAAAATATTTAAAAATATACTATTTTTAGATCTCACTTTATCATTTTAATGCATATATAACATTAAAATAGATCTTGAAAAATGGAATTTTTTCCTCCTATATACATATAAAAGGAGGGAATTGGGGGCTTTGATTTTATTGAAATTATTTTCATTATTACATGTGAGCTGGAATAATATGTCCAATGACTTTTTAAAGTATTTATTCTTATAGTACAGCTACAGTCAAACATATATTACACAACATAGCTATAAAAAAGGGTTTGAATTTAAAAATATATAAAAATTTCTTATACTTGTATATTGCAGTCCGCATATCGACCTAAACGGAATATAACGCTACTATCCACCGGAAGATAAACGTCCGACTAATTTGACGGAAGCCCACTTGCAGGTTTCCTACTGCAACTCACTCCGCGACCGCACATGCAGGCAGCCTAACCACAGCCAAAAATCACACGTGAAGAATTGAAAACAAACTGGAGAATTATTCGATCCTGAGTGGAAATTCGAATGATCACGAACTAGTTGATATTTTTAGGTACTTGTTCAATTCGACTTTTATATTCTTCAAAGCTGTACTTCATAAAACATAATCATTTAAAAAAATCTAATTCTTCTTACATAATATATTTGATTTTAGTTTAAGAAATTATGCACATTTTCCTCATTTAAATATATAATTTCATGCATGCTACTATTTAAGCCTCACAGTAGTGGTTGGATGGTACTTTGCCCAAAAGAGTGCAGCACCAACAACTCGTTAGTCTGGCTTTATACGTGTCATTGTCCTGCATTTAAAGCTGTCTGCTCTCAATTCATTCAGTGTTAAGTATTTAAAGGTCTAATCACCATTTCCTCTTTTGTTAGTCTATTAGTACATTTATAAGTAAACCATGAGATATTCTGCATTAATTGTTCTGTGCTTTTTGACCATCGCTGTTGCAAAGGTAAATTTCTTTATGTATAATTTAATTCTTTTATTAAGAAATATAGAATTTTATAACCAAAAACTGATTGTATTACTATATATTTGATACATAAGTTATAAGAAATTTTCTTCAATAAAATTACTGTTATAAAATAGTCTATATGCAGCCACCGCCCTTTCAGTGGTGCCCTCTATATTCAAGAAATCTCCAAGTTAAAAATTATTATATTTCCAAATATTACCAAATTTTTGCACAAACCCAACTATGTAAAATACTTAAAATAGTATTTTTTGCGTTATTATATTGGAAAGATTGCCAATGCAATGATGTTTGATTGAACCAGTAATATGCTAATATTATCCAAAGCTGGTCTTTCCACAAGTATCGCGACAAAACAGATTGCAGTCCTGTCTAGATCTGTTTTGAAACTATATTGTAGATCAAAAATAAATTCTTAAAATGCAAGCACCTACCATTTCTACCAAATAGATTGCATACTTTTTTTTAACGCGTTTGATGAATAAGGGTGTGGCAAAATCTTCATGAGCAACAGCAATGGCGGATTTAAAACATAAAGGGATTGTCTTGATCTACCTCAACAAGAATTAGTACAAAATAATGCATTTATATTTTACTTAGTAAAGCCACAACAGAAGTGCAAACAATATCAAATTTAATGTTATTCTCACCACTTTTTAAACAATGTTTTCCCAAAATAAACATTTTAAGTTAAAGTAACTTGAAGTTTGAAAAAGCCATTTTTTTATTGTTAATGTTTTGCGATAACTAATTTTAAAATATTGATCAGGCTTAATTAGGAATACTAAAAATATTAATTTTGCAATTTATTTATTTGATGTTTCTTCCAAAAATTCGAGAAAAACAAACATTTCTAACATTTAGTGCCTTTTATAGAGTTTTATCTGAATATTTTTTCATTGAAATTGCCAATGTTCTCAGTTAGAAATTCAAATTTTGACAATACAATTTTAGGGGATATTTTAAGACTCATTTGTCTTAATTACTAGTGTTTAGGTGTGGTCATGTTATATAAAAAAAAAGTTTAATCTAGTTGTTGAGAAACTAGGTTAATGTATAATAAGCAGAACTAGGTTTGTTAATTTGGGGTGACTCAAGTCTTGCACCTAGTTATTTCAATTGTTGCATCCAGATTCCATTTAGATTCTTCTAATAAATGTAATCTGGATCATTCAAAATAGATCCAAAATCTAGTTATTGATGTCAAATGGATAGCCAGGTACCATTTAAATTATGTCCAGATTGACATCTAATTAATATTCACAAGATGCATAATGGACATGAACTGGATCATTCGGATTATGTTCATACATCCATATTGGATTATTTTCTGTATTCATTCTAATGTGTTCTTAAAAATATAAAAAATTTTGAATATAGCACATTTATCTTGCAAAAGCACAGCCTTGTTTTCAGTTGCTGCTAATTTCTTTTGACACCCTCCTGGATTCGAACCTGCAATGTGCTGTGTGTGTGTGTGTTGAAAGGAACCTATCTGTTTATCCACTATAAGTATGGCATTTGGCTTATCTTTTGAAAGTCAAAATATTATTTCCAGTTTGGTACAGATTGGATATAAAGAATTTGGTTTTTGACGCTTTTTATCTGAAGCGATAAATCGCCAAATATGGCGCGAAAATAAATTGCACTTAGTGCCAAATGTCCTGAGACACTTTTATTCTGGCAACCCCTTTTAGCTCTGTTATTTTCGGCTTCGGCCATTTTATTTTTGTTGTGTTGTTGCTGTGTGTGTAAAAATGTATTAAAAATGTGAATATCATACAAAATTAAAGACAGCACATATTAATAGATAAAATAAGGTAGAAGCAGAAAATTTACATATAAATAATGATCGTTCTCTGATGACCGCAATGTGGAAACAGTTATTTGTGCAATTCGGTTATTTACACACGTTGTTGTTTTTTACATTTTGGATTTTATTAAACCAGGTACTGTGTTTTGATATAAGCATGGCTTCTGCTTTGTTTTAAAGAGTAATTTAAAGTACAAACTTTTTTCTAAGTATCGTTTCTTAAAATTTTGTTAAACTCCACTTCTGTACCCTTTGTGATCTTAGTCGAGTTTTCCCTTTAAGTGGATCCCACTCCTTTGTGACTGAGGGGTGGCGGAGTTCCCGTTAGTCCTTATCTCCCTTTTGAATTGCTTGTTGTTAATGTCCCTAGAGCATGACCATTGTTGTAGGCGCAGGTGTTTTTCTTACTCAGGCGAGTTGCAATTTTTTCTGGGAATCTATCTTTGGTATAGAAAATTCAAATTTTGATTATGTCCGTACAGAGGTTTTAGTCTAATGGAATGAATCATTAAAATAGTGTCTGCGTCCGTATCTGAGGGTGACCGCTAATCAGGGGTTCAAAGTGCATATTGTGAATGAGTTTCCTGCCGGGGAATTTATAACTGACCGTAAAAACGGGGTGACCATATCTCAGTGGTGACCGTTTAAAGGGGTTTGACTGTATATCCTAAATTTATTTTTAATGTAAAAAATAAATTATACAAGTAAAGCATCAAATTAGAGAAAAATTATACTGATTATACATTTACTATTAGTAAAAATTTAACGAAAACAAAAATTTAAGTACATCATTCAGCATTGGGGGGGGGGGGTAATATGTTCCTATCTTTCTTTCTGGTAGATTGGCATCTCTGCATTTTTTATATCAATCCCTGAAATTAATGCAATTCATACTTCTTTTTATTATTACTCAGGCTGTCTAGCTCACCCAAAGAGTGTAGATGAGTTTCAAGGGTATTATTTATATTTTGTCAAAGGGACAAGAAAAAGAGTAGCAACTATAAAACGAAAACTTATTATTGACTTGCAAATACTGAACCCTAGCTGCAAACTCTGCATTTCTTCGTGAAGCTCCAATATTTGCATTGACTGCCGATCTCCGTAAAATATACAAATCCCCCCTCCCCTCCCCTTTTTTTTTTTAAGATGAATATAGTAAACAGATTTTAAAATGAAATTTCATACTTTGACGAACTTGGCCACAAAAAGTGACTAAATTTCACTCAAGATTCCTTTATATTTTAATTTTATGTGTTTAATTCTTATATTTGTAAGTAATATGAGAAAGATTATATGGAAATGTCACTAAACTGTGCATTTATACGTGATTATCGGTTTATCCCGTTTTATTATCACATATTTTCCATTTTTGCAATTTGTTTTCATCAACTAAAACTTTTATATTAATTGCTATTTTAACACAAGAAAATTAATTGTAAAGCATGAAAAAAATGAAGGGGTATTGGGGCAGTGATTGTACAAGATGACCATAATTGAAAATTGTTAAATAGAAGTTTATTTTTAATTTTTTGTTTTTATGTCCTTTTTGCCAAGTAAAAACAAATTAACAATTTTTTCTATTTATTTTCTCTTGGGTTTCTTTATCAGTTTATTTTAAATTTTAAGAAAATTTCAAACAATTTTTAATGCAAAAATGTGAATTATTCTTTGTTTATATCTTTAAAAAAAATGGACATTTAAAAAATAGTTGCTATTGTTAGAGATCAGATGTAAAAATGGCAACTAGCCGTGACTATTTGGCACCTTGAGTTGACGCCTAGTTCAAATTTTTAATTTCAAACACTGGATTTAACTACAATTTAGAAATTACTATAACAATTATTATTAAGTTAATGCTTTTTCATAGGAATTTATTTATGTCATCCTTAGCAAAGGGGTCTTAACAATAAAATTTTTAATTATTATTATTTTTATTTATTTATTTTTTTTGTTAAGCATATGGGGGGGGGGGGGGGGTGCTGGCCTTGAAACTAAAAGACCTAATCTTCAAGCCTTTACACACTTAAATTTCATCTTTCACACAAATCCATACCTGTAACAAATAATTTCTTTAATTTTCTCAAACTGAACTTTAGTGTAGCTAAGGTCCTTTAAGCATGTCACTAATGTTGACAAAAATTTAAATATTGTAGAACATTTTCAGTTGTACCAAAGTAGCAATCTTAAAGAGTTCAAAATCTTAAAATCTATAGATCATCTTCTATATCTAGTAATGCTGTTACTAAGCAATTAATAAATTGCAAAAATCAGTCTAAATGCTTTCTTTGTTCAAAAATACTTATAGAATAATTATAGTAATGCTTTGTCTATTTCATGCATGGCCTTCTTCAAAGCTATGATAAGGGTGTATGCATAATAAGAGCAACCAGACAAAACGATTCATCTAAAATACCCTTTTCTCTACTTCTCAGACATATTGCTAGAACTAAATTTGCATTGTATGCAGATGTCTAGTCGTCATATACACTGCACATACCTTAAGTATTAGTCAAATTTTTATATTACTGATATTTAAAAAACAAATTGTTCGATCAATCTTTAGAATTATCTAACAGTGCTTATTAACAGCTTTCACTCTATGCTGCTTTTCATCACTATTAATAATATTCTTTAGTGTTTCATATTTAAGTTCAAAGAATAGTTTTTAACTTCCTCTCTCAAGTAAGTTTTCCTTTTCTCCTTTGCATGAAATCATTTTAAATTATGATGTATCAACAGACATCAGAATGGAGAAAATGGCCATCACAAGTTCGTAACAGATATTTGAATGCATTAAAAGTTAGGCTCAAAAAAAGCCTTGGTAATAAAATGCAATCTGACATGTCATCTACGGTAAGTTAACTTTCACAGGTTTTTTTTTAATACTTTTTTTTTAATCAACAGAATTGCATACTTATTGAGGTTCTATATAAAAAAAAATATGAATTAATCATATTTCAAGGTGATTTATTAATAAAGTACATATTTTAATATATTTGAATGTTATTTCAGGTAGCTCCAAATGTATACTTATCCCTTTGACAGTGGTGTGGCATACAGAGTATGTCATTCGCAGTGACTCGCATAATAATGTATATAACTAAAACACCACATAACCTCACTTCAAAGAGCATTATGATTCATAAAAATTAAAAAAAAAAGATATACACTCTATTCATTATCTAACATTAAAATTGAATATTTTGTAAAATATGTGCACTAAAATTTTAGAAAAGAACCAAAATTAATAAAAATAAAAAAAACTTTATAAAAATGTAGAAAATAAGGAATTTTGATAAGAAAATTATTGGCACACTGAGTATGCTGTGTGTCTGCATAACAGAATGCTGCATGACTGTCAAAGGATTAAATTCTGGTAACATCAAAATTAAAGCTTTGTATGCAATTCTGAATGTTATTTCAAGTTGTTAGCAAAGTGTAAGTTATGAAAATTTTGTTTATTATACTTTGACTAAAAAACTGATTAAAATCATTTCAAATCATAATATTAATACTTATACCAAAGCATGATTATTAACTTAAAGCATAACAAAAATTAAATAAACTTAACTTTTCGTATCATAATCTTTTATTTTGCTAAATTTCCCAAATTTTTACTAATGTTCCTAAATTTCTTACAGGGGAAACAGGTTGATGTAACCCACAAAGTGTATTTTGATGTCTCCTCTGGTGATCAAAAAGTGGGTACAATTGTCATTGGTTTATTTGGGAAGACAGTACCCAAAACAGTAAATAATTTCATAGCTTTTGCTGGAGAAGGATTTGAAGGCAAGAAGTTTGAAGGCACAAAGTTTCATCGTATCATTAAAGACTTCATGATTCAAGGTATTGTATATTAAATGTTATGACTATAAATTATTGGTTACTTGTGTATTATTTCAACTGAACCAGAACTTAATGCCAAAATAGATGCATATTAGAGATGCAACAAATAAGAGATTTGGCTAAATACTGAATATTTGGCCGTCGAATAATGAATTTTATTATAAAGAAATATCCATAATAAGCAAATCGTATATAATCTGTATATATTTCCCATTAAAATAAGTACTATTACTTGCTTTAAAAAATTCCAACTTAACAACTTTTAGTTTGTTTTAAACATTTGTTTATACTCAGCAAAAATACTTGGCTCTATTTGGTCTAAAAATAGTCAAATATCTTATTAGAAGGTACTCAGAATATTATTGTATATAAGTTTTAAGAATATATTTTATTTCATAAGACACTTTTATAACTAAAACTTGAAATTCTGTAATAAATTTACATTTTTTTGTTAGTTTTGTACAAATATGTGCACCTTTTTCTAAGGATATTGCAAGTACAAGTGATAAAAGCTATTTTAAATATAATGCTACATGCATCTAAAATAACATCAAGGACTTTAAAATATAAATGCTTTGAACATGTTCAGGAGAACGTAATCATTTAAAAATAAAATCAAGATTGGTTTTAATTATAAAGTCTATTTCAAGATTCTCGAGCAATGAAATTCTGGAAATAAATGAACCAGCAATAATATTCAGAATGAGTCTTGAATCAAAGATTCACTGTGGGATTGTTTCACAGAAATAGCATGTGTAAGTACAGAGAGAATAGTTGAAAAATTTTAGTCATACAAATAAGTGATTTTAACTCTCCTCTTTAACAGTATTTTTTGAAAAAACAAGAATCTCAAGCAACAAAATTCTTGAAATAAATGAGCCAGCAATAATATTCAGAATAATGCAGAATGTCCTCTAATGGTGTCAAAACAACATTGTATGCTTTCCAAAGTTTTCGCAATTAGCAAAAAATTATTTTATCTGCTCTAGCAAGTAGTGTGCACAAAGAATGTTTATTTTTAGAGGCAGGAAATATCTAAGAAAAATCGAAATAGACTTGCACTTAAAAATGCTGAAATATTAAATTTACATTAACCAAATTATGCAATGACTTGTGACGCAGTATCTGATATTTTAAATATTAATTTTTTAAAACCACTCGTTTCAACTTGCAAAAAATTTCAGTTCAACTATTTACTAGATTTATTATATCTAGAATGTGATTTTACCTTATTTGTTTAACAATTAAGCAAAATAGTTAAAATCATTTAAAAAATATTTTGCAATATATTTTTAAATCCCTATCTAAAAGGAAGAATGTTGTTGCTTGAATTTGCCAAATTTAAAACCTAAAGTGTGTGAATCACAAAAAATACTTCATAGCATAGTTGGTTAATTTTTCTCCCAACTGCTCAACCAATTAAAACCAAATTTTGCGTATGTAGGGTGTTACCAAAATGTGAAAATGTTTCTATTTTAAAATGTTAAACTGCAGAATAGAATATTGATACTTAGAACATTGATACTCGCTTGTAATTGAGATTTATTTAACACTTGTCCTATACAGATTCATAACAGAAAAGTATCATAAATTTATATTCTACAATCTGTTAGACTTGTAATTTGAAGTCTTATAAATCTGTAATTTGAGCCCTTGTTTATTTGATATTTAAAAAAAATAATTATAGGTGGAGATGTTGTAGCTATGGATGGAACTGGTTCTTTATCTATATATGGTGGTAAATACTTTCCTGATGAAAACTTTGATTTAAAACATACGGGACCAGGTATTTTGAGCATGGCTAATGCAGGTAAGCTAAGAAATATTGTTCATGATAATTAATAATATATTTAGTCTTAACATTCAGGGTTCGTACTTTTCCTACATTTAAAAAAAATTCTTGTTTCCTATTTTCCTTGCTTTTTTTCCTATATTTTAAAAAAGAAAAATTTATTTTCATATATTATGCTAATCTGGATAAATAAAAATCTTAAATTATATCCCATGAAATTGCTCTATATTTCACTTCATGCTCTCATTAACTGACCATTTACTGTCCACTCTGTCCCAACAGTGTCCACTCTTGAAAAGTTTTCAATGTTTATAGTGGATTTTTATCATTCTTTTAATTTTCAATTAAAAATTTAATACAATTTGAAAATATGATGATTCTGCACCATGTAGTGTCTGGATGTAATCCCATAATTTAAATTAAATATTCCTAATTCAGTGCTTATTTTGTTTTTCAGGTAAAAATACAAACGGCTGCCAGTTCTTCATTACAACAGTAGCTACTCCTTGGTTAGATGGACATCATGTAATATTTGGAAAAGTAATTCAAGGGATGGATGTAGTTAACACCATTGAAAATTTCAGAACCACACCAGAAGACAAGCCTGTTAAAGATGTTGTAATCACACGATCATTTGTTGAAGAAGTGAAAGAACCTCTGAAAGTGAAATTTGGTGTCTAAATTTATCGAATTTGAAAACTACTGCTTACTTGCTTTTAAAATGTCAAGGAGATGGGAAAGATTTCAGGTGTAGGTGGGATTTCAATAGAAAAATCTGGTTGAAACTGGGAGTACAGAACAAAAAATATCTCTGATGTTAATGGTAACCTATCAATAGTAAATAAAAGGGCCAACCAAACCAAGAAATTATACTTAATGGTTGAATTTGATGTTTCTGCAAAGCATTTTTATATCAACTACTTTTATATTGCTGTTTTTATGTTCATGAAAAGTTTGTAATGTGACCACAAACATTGATCAAATGAATGCACATTTTGTGCCAAACCACAAACGAGCTTATTTTCTGAATGGTACTTACTGAAGTCTACTTATACTTTTTGTTCTATAATGATACAGCTATTTTGTACTGCAGCCAAATCTTTAATAAAATATTAGATTTTGAATATAATTTTGTTTCTTGTTGGTATTTGTTCACATTTAATGCAAATGATCAATCCATTACAGGGGCTATGTTCTAAAACATTGGGTACTCGCTTAGTCACTGGAAATAATGTCTGTCTTAATTCTGTGGGTTTTACTAATCTGGTAAATCTTGTTGATCAAGTATTTTTCAAAATTTTATATTCTTGTATTGAAATAAAATGTTAGCCTCCTATCTATTCACTAACATAGCTTAATTGAATTATGTGATAAGTAACTAACTGGCACAGTAGCAATGCTTGCACTTTCAATAGCCAATGTGTTTTAACTTTGACAATCTTGAGTTTATCTGGTGTAATGACTGTGTTCAAAAGTTATTTGCACTCTTTCCTACTACGGGAGAGTTAGTTTGTATACTGGACAAGAAAATTTGTAGGCAAGTCAAATTTGGAAACTAGAAAATTTTTACTTGAAGGTAGTTTGTCAAAATTTCAACTCTAGTATTAACAGAAGTGTGTTACTAACTGAACACTCCTACAAAGGAGATGGATATTAATTAAGCTATTCATTTTTTTTTTTTTTTTTTAGGGGAGAGTATATGCCTCTTACTCTTTCAGTACCACTAACTTATACAAGCTAGTAAATTATGCAATGCAAGACAAAGGTTAAATACCTTTCTGTTTTTAGCAAACAGAGCATTTGCATATTGTTTAAGTACTCAAAATTACTACAGCATAGAATTTATAATAGTGATTTGAAATATTGGAGTTTGCTAAGCCCTTTAAAAAAAATCTTGTCATCCTAAATCCCTTAGTCTGAATTTTGAAAAATAAATTTTTGGTGCTGAATACAACCAAAATTAAAGCATTCTGTATAGAAATTGCTCAATCTGCATTATCATTAACAAAATTTATTAAAAACATGCATTAAGAGCCATAACAGAATTTTTTGCAATGGACTCCGTGGAACACCTGCACAAACAACTCATAATTTGGTTAACAATATGGGAGTAGTTATGTTTAAGTGCCTACTGTATGAAATTGTGAAAAGCCAATAATTGAAACAAACAATATGCAATTTCAAAAAATATTTCAAGTCAAATTTTTAAAGTGTAGAAAACCTGTATGAATATAAAATAGTAAATATTTGCAAGTATAGTGGATATATTTTTTTTTATAAACTTAAATGTGTAACAAATAAAAAATGTTAGTTATAATTGAGACTAATTTTGTCAGTTTGATTTCTAGTCAAAAACCATAAAAACATTTGTTTTAAATGAGATCTTTTTAAAATATCCATATATTACTTACGAAAGAGCACATTTTAAGCATCCCTGAACTCAAATTCAATGTTTCTAAGGTGATATATGTGGGTGTCGAAAGCCCAGACCATCCGACTCATCCTAAGACATAGAGCAACTCAATGGATGGGCGGATATATGTGGGTGTGTATTCATTTGTGTGTCTGTAGATGCGATATCCTATGAATGATGTATTTATAAAAAAAAAATTTGGTACAATCATTTCAGTGAATACTGAACTCTTGATTCCCCCCCCCCCCCCCTCACATTTTCGAATGAATTTTTGAAAAAAATCAGGACTTCTAATATTTCCAACATTATTTTTTATTAAAAATCTAACATGAACTGCTCTTAAGATATTGCATGTTTTTCAAATAAATTAATCAATATTGCATAAAATTCATAAAATAGTAAATATGAAATGGGTTCACTTTCCACATACAATATTATGCATTAAATCTGTCATCATTCTCATGGATTTAGTTCATTCCATTCATGAGAGAAGATACTTGTGTACTAATTTTGTATTTTGAAATCCAAAAATTCACCTATAATTTATTTCACAGGATATTCATTAAGGCAATTTTGTTTTGATGAGGATTTTGCATACTAGTATGAATAAGTCACTGTTTGGACTCATTGCCAAAAGCACCATTTAGGTTGATGTAGTGTTAATTCAAAACCAAAATCATTGTGCCATGAATCTTGTATAACATTATTTTGCTGTGAAAGTAGTCATTGCATTATGTAGGGAGAAAGTAATGGGCTTAATTTTTTTTCTTTGACATTTTATTCATCAATTTTAATAATAAACAAGAAAATGATGAGAAGGAGATTTGTAATGTGTATGACATTTAAATAATATAAAAACAATGCTGCAGTACTAAATTTTGACAATTTCAAGTCATCTGAAAATGTAGAATAAAAATCCATTTTTGTTCTGTAAAAATATTTATATTTTTTAACATCTAATCAGAAATGTTGTAAAATTCATAATTCTATGAAATCATAATGCAGAAAATTTTACTATAACTTCCCATAATATCTATATGGCATACTATAATACGGTACCATTGTTATTTTTACAGTAAAATGAAAATACGATATCATAAAGTGGAAAAATTAACAAGAGCATTGCGAAAGCTGTTATTTCATACAGGAGAGGTTTTTGAAATGAAACATGGTGTTATTTTGAATATGCTAGAAGTACTTGGCTCAAAAGCATAATTAAAATAGATAACAATCATAGGGAGAATATTTTCAGTCTTATCATAAAAAGTATTAAATCTGTACAATTTTCAGAAGGGCCACAAGAAACTACACAAAGAATAGTCAACAGTAATTCCATCTACCTAATAAGGAAAATGTGTCTGTAGCTAAAACTCTAAATGTCATATGGACATGAAATTTGGTATACATGTACTTCAGAACCTGGGAAGATGCACTTCGGTGAGATTTTTCTTTTAATTCAAATTAGTTTTATAGTTATTTTAAGTTTAAGCATCCAATTCACTGCTGATTTGTACCATATGTTCTACAGTATGATACCTGATTGTACCACCCGGTGTTGCGACTTTAAATGTAAATAGTCTTTAACTTACATTAGTGCATTTGCTGATTTGATTCTATTATAGATATAATATTCATTGATAAAACTTTGCATTTAATTTAACATTCCGGTAAATTCATTTGTGGAATACTGAGAATTTATTTTTTAGGAAACAATTTTATTTTGTTTGATCGAGAAGAGGATCTACATGACTGTCATTATCAAAATGAAAAACACATGTATATTTTTCATATTTTGTGTACCTAAGTATTTAAAATTTTCTATTTTTTAAGTTTGATAAGTCTATCAAGTCTTAGTAACATCAATGAAAAATTAATTTTAAAACAAGTCTCCTGGGAAGAAAGGAGTCATGGCACCCACCCATCTTCTAACTGTGGTCTGAGCTGCTGAATTTTTGGGTTAAGAGAAAGGGGCTGACCATATTAGTCGCATGGGAATATAAAAAAAAATATATTTAAATGATAAGTTTATAATGAGGATTCGGAAACGTAAAAATTTAATGATGGGGAGGGGGGGGTTCTTGCTCAGTGTATAATGTAACAAGAGGAGTGAAATTATGTTCCGTTATTAATTGGTAAAACTTTACATTAAATTTGTAAGATTTTTGTTCAAAACAAGCATTTCAGAAATTGATGTGCTATTTCCATTCTCATTTGTATTATTAATAGAAAATGTACCTGGGATTTAAGAGGCAAGCCTCTAATAAATACTACAGCAGGACACTGAAAATTCCTAAAAACCAAACAATGTTTTAACAATAAATTTGCCTATAACAAAAATTAAATAAAATTCTGTTGCATGGGTGCACACACAGCTATGCTACGACAGCTCATTTTCAATCCAGTGCAACACCAGGTACATTTTCTAGTAATTAAAATAAGCATGAGCTATAATTCAATTATCTTTTGCATTAGACAGCACATGTGGATTCAGAAGAAATTCTGTTCGGAAAAAGCTTTGAAAAATAAATATTTATATGGAATATAGCAAAATCCTATGGCCAGTTACAAAATTCTTATGGCAATTGTTAATTAAAAAATAAATGAAAAATCAAACCATAAAAACTCCTTTTTATTTAAAGAATGACTATAAATATGGATTATCATTTAAGTAATTTTATTAAACTATTAACAGTGAATAAAATGCAAAGCATTTATACTGGATTAAAAGTAAAAAAATATATTAGACAATTTTATATTAACAAAAAATATATTCCATTTATGCATAATATACATTTAAAATAATTCGTTAGTGTTACAAAACTGCATGGCACATGTTAAAACAAAGGGTTCTTACATTACTAGTTGGGACTTGAATACATTAATACCAAATGTGAAAACTCTATAAAATATTATAAAAATGAAATCTATATTTAAATTATTTGACTGAACTTGGTTAATAGTGGACAAAAATATGAAAGCACTGTATTTTATTAATATATTTGCATTTTCAAGAAATTTAATTTCACATATAATTTATTCTAAATAAGGTGAATCTAGAGCTCCAAATCCAGCAGCAACTCCAGTTTCGTTAGAATCACTATGTTTACTGCGCAGAAGATGACCAGAAAAGTTATTAAGCATAATGTTGTTTTTATCACTATAATAAAAGCAATATATTACAAAATTATAATTGAAAAATAATTATATAACACGAGAATATAAAATACTTCATAAACACAAATATATACTGGGTTCAAAGGCACAAAACAGCTTTCTTTAGACCAACAATAAGCACGACCTGACTTATTCAAGTCAGATCGGCAACTCGATCTGACTATTTATTTTTTTTTTAAATATTAATAAAAAAAAACAGATCATCCATGAGAAATGGTGATATTGTGATACTGTCCGAAAAATCTTCCTTTTCATCCACCAAATATCAACTGCCGTGATTTTAAGTTAGTTGAAGAATACGATTTAGAGTTTTATTCCACTTCTGTTTGAAATTTTGGAACTTTGCTATTAACAAACAAATGAAAAACTCAATTTTATTACTCATTTTTGATGAGTATTTATTACCTATCATTCTTAACATGCACTTAATTATTAATATAAATGAAAATTTAAAAATACTGTGGCTCCAGTTAGTGTATAAATGTTATGCATAGTGCATACTTGTTTCCATTTAGTTTCAATATCTGTATGGTACAAAAATAAACTCATATGTCATTTTTGACATGGAAACATAATGAATATTCAATTAAAATTCCATTAATCATGTTAAACAGCTCTATCACCCATTAGAAATTTTAAAAGACATTTTCAAGAACTGATTTCAAGCAAAAGTATCTACAAAGTATAAAAGTAAAAGAATTATATATATATATATATATATAATAGTTTGAAAATCCAATGATAGAGAAGTTGTAACTCAAAAAACTGTAACTTTAAAATATGCCTACATAATAAAAAAAAGTATTAAATACAGAATCATCAATCAAATGGAAATTAAAATACAAATTTCTAGTCATCAAGCTGTAGATAATCAACAAATATCAATGGATTGGAATCGATAATTGAAAATCAAATAAATCCAAACATTAAAGCTATACAAGTGGATAAGCACTAGACCTAAATGAATGAATTGTTCATTTTGAAAAAACTCTTCTTCAAGTCCAAGTATTTAATCAAAATGTGTGTTTCTTATATTAGAGATAGAAACACTAATTAATAACTTGGACTACACACATAAAGATGGAAAAATTATAAAGGATACCTGAAAAAAACTCTGCATATGTCCTAACCAGTGGAGCCCAGAACGAAGAGACTAGTGTTGCCAATCGCAAAAGATAGATAAAAGTACAGAATTACTGTTGCCAATCATGAGAAATAAGTAACAGTAATGCGAAAAGGCTTTAAAAGGTGATATTCTACAGTAAGAGCTACAAAATAATGGAGCGTATAATATAATCGAAAACAGTGAGACTAATGTATAAGAGGGTTTAATACAATGTAATGTTTATTCAAAAGAATGTTGATATCTGGCTAATATAAGATACTAAGAAGTGAATTCAAGAATATTCAGCTAATCCAAACTTTTTAACTATACCATTTACTAAATATGCTGGATATTTATATAATTTACTGGTCGATTATTTATTTATATTCATAGCATGAAATTTTTCATCTGATAATTTATAAATTCTAAAAAGTTGATTAAGTATAATATTAAACAATTGAATCAAGTTGTAGGAATTAAATGGTAATATTTTATTAATGTTAAAATTAAAATAGTCTTTTTTATCATATAAATTAGTAACTATTCCATTAGTAGGTTCAATAATTAGATTTAAATCCAAAAAATTAATATTATTACTAATAGTGGCTTCATTAGAAATTAATTCCAAATATTTTATATATATATTTGAACCTGAAAATTGACAATTATCAGATATTCAGCCATATCCAAGAGATTGCTATAATAAGGATTGACTGAACATAAATTAAACTTGAATATTGGTTACCTTGTATGCATTTCTTCATGATTTTCAACTTAACAGAAAAATGAAAACTGATATTTTGCCTTGCCATAAAAGTGGAAAAAAAATAAAAATTAACCATAGTGTAATGTAAAGAGAATTTAGCTTACCCTAATATTACTCCAAAGGTTCCTAATTCACCTATTACATTTCCAATCATGGGAGTATTGTCCTTCACAAGAATACAGTTGGGATTGCAAGGTGGGGAGATACGCTCCATTAAAATATATGCATTTCTTTCTTCAGATGTTTTTATTCTCTCCAAAAAAACTTTTATATCTGTTCCATATACATTATTTCCTAGTTATATTTGAAAAAATAAAATTAATTACATACTTTGAAACCATCACTATAAAGAATTAAATATAGACAATCAAAATATCTACAATAATTATCATATTTTTGGGGGGTTAGATTGTTTGGCTACTTTACAGTCATTTTCTGCACAGAAGGGCTTATTTTGACAATAACCTATAATTTAAAGTGGATTCCAAACCACTGAATGTGAACATCCATTCATATTCAAGGTTCCCCCTTCTTACCCAAAATTTGAAACCAGTACCTATGGATTCCAAAGCAAATTCACTAGCTATAACATCATGAACATCATAACTGCATTTTACAAAAAAAAACATACATTTGATACTGTAAATAAATTATTCTCAAACATTTGTACAATTTACAGAAAATAAAAATTAAATAAATATAATTTTCTGATTAAAAACAATGTAGTATTTTAATAAAAAGATTTTAAAATAGATTGTGGCTTTTCATAATAATTAACTTGAATTTGCCAGTATTATTCAATACATATCTGTATTAAAAGAGGACTACAAAAGGTGAATGAGAAGTAAAGAGGCAAAGTTCATTTCTAGAGTGAGTCCATTCAAATCACTGCTGGCAATCAAATTTGCAATCTATAATTTTAACAAAAAAAAATTTAAAGCACCTGTCTCTCAGGATCTACTATAGAGTTTAGATAATGACTGGTTACTAAGGATTTCTATTTCCGGTACAAAAATTTTTGTCTCTCGGGATCTACTATCAAGTTTAGATAATGACTAGTTACTAAGGATTTTTATTTCCAGTGCAAAAATTTTCGTTTTCCTTGAAACATCCATATTTTGAGATAGGCTATAAATAAAGCTTAGATGATAACTGGTATGGATTTAACATCAAATTTGGGGAGAGGTAAAATGATTCACCAAGAATTTCCAGTTCCTTTTCCATTTCTGCTTAAACATTTCCTTAAAGCATCTATTCTTCAGGATTGGCTATAAATAAAGCTTAGATAAAGACTAACATGAATTTAGCATTAAATCCTAGAAGGGGTAAGAAGACTCACTAAGGATTTGCAGTTTCAGTGGAGATGTTATTTTTGATTCAAAAGTTCACATTTCCCTCGCAACATCTATTTTTCAGGAACATAGAAAAAACAGAAAATGAATAAATGAATAGAAAGAACTTAGATGACAAGTGAGCTGATTCAGTATCAAATTTCAATGGGGGTAGAGGGCTCACTAAGTTTGCTATGATTTTCCAAATCTGAAATGCTATCTTGTGTTTTCAGAATTAAGGCAAGAGTAATTATTTAATGTAAATTACAACAATTAAATTTAAATGAATTTACCCACTAAATGTGGACTTCTATTCCATTATAACTAGTCTAATAATTAAGTTATAATAAATCTATGCGCTAAAATGTGAATATTTATTCCCTAACAAATTAACTCTACTACAGAAAGGAAGCAACATGTGCTAAATATTAAAGGTGACCCTTTGAACTTTCAAACAAGTGACACCAGTGTCATAATGATAAACAGATGAGATGCCAGATGTTAGAATAATTTTTTTTCTTTCTTAAATGAAACTGTGTCAGATAGATTTTTTATGCTTCATGGCATATTCTTAACATGTGGGTGGGATGAGTTCAGCTTAAACTTTTTTTTCACAGGGTTACTCAATGAATGGGGCTATTAATGAAAACAATTCAATGTTTTCCAGATGAATTTTAAGCTTTTTCAGATTAGTTAAGTTTATTTTTAAGTAAAATAAATAGCATTTGATACAAAAGTGATTGATATAATTTGGGGGAATAAAATTTTATATCATAGAAATCAATTCTAATTTCATGAATAAATTTTTATTAGGTGCAACATAAATACATTGCAACTATACAAATATAAGAGTAATTTTTCCAGATATTTTTATCTAGTTTTCAAATTTTGGTGTCATCCAGGCATTTCATACTTTTCAGATAATTTATCAACTATGAGTATTGCCTAGATCAAGATAGGTCCTAAGTGTAAAATGGACCCAGTCTCACTGTAGAGTGGCCACTGTAAAATCTAATGAAAATAGTTGCCCACTAGATACAATTTTGTAGCAGCTGTAGCAATAATACATACTTGTTACATTGCCTACAATGTTATTAACAAAATGCTATTATATAAATGTTTTGTTTATTGATTCAAAATTTATATAACAGCAAATAAAAACAAGCAATATGGACAAAACCAGCAGAATTGTTTTCAAAGATTGGTAGAAAAATGCAAAATCGAGAATTTCTTAGAATAATCCAATATTATCTGCAAGGGTTTGTCCTTACAGAAGCCAATAATCGGGTGCCTGTCATATCTTATACATTTTAGCTAATAATATTTTATACCATCATTATAAGAGAGGAATATTCGAAGTACAGATCCATTTTAAAATGCCATAATGATCTTCAGTAAAAATTTTTAGAAGGCGATGGAGTTTGCATCCCACAGTCATAAAAATGTTTCCATCAGAAAAATTTGCATAGAAATTCTGTGCTATAACACAAAATCTAAAGTAAATTTGATAAAGTATTACCGAACTTAAACAGATCATGAGAAGATACGACATTGATAAAAAATTTTATGCAAGATTATCATGACATTGCTGCTGAAATATAAAAATTACTTAATTTAGAAAAATAGATACTTTATGAAAAAATAGTTGCTTTATTGCACTTTTCTTCTAGAAATGGTCACCAAAGTTACCTTGACTGGAAAATAGTAGCATTTTAGTTGTCAATGGCAGTCCTGCTAGCTTACAACGACTACAAAGAATAAATTATCTGTAGATGTACCTTTCTGATTATTATTTTGGTTCTACAAGTGTTACACCTTGATTATAATAAACAAACTAGTTTATTACAACATGTACATTTAATACAACATGAGTGCGAGAGAAGAGGAGTCTATGTAAATGATATTATTTAGAGCAGTTTGCAACATTATACCATCAGTAAGCTCCCACATTTAAACATTCTTGAAAGCGCTGGTTAAAATAATTAGCACAGTACTTAGTATGTGGTTTAACACATGCAAGAGAGGGATGGAGACATGTCTGGATAAGGGGACTCATACCTCACCACCATTTATGAGCTGCCTCCATGTTAACCAATGGGGAAATTTGTTTAGAAGATTCCTTCGTAAATTTTGCTTGTAAATGTTAACAGTTTGTTTGATATTAAAGGAGAAACACATACATTTCAGTCGAAGTACGATTTTTTTTTAATATTTAAATTTAAAGTGTTTCAAAAATGAATTTAAATGTTAACAAAACAGCGGAATTTACCATTAGGGAGCCTCTGTAGCAAGTATGAAAGAAAATTTGAAAATTTGGCCTAAATAAAAAAAATAGTAATACATTTTTCTATTGATTTCAGCAAATATTACAATGTTGTCATTATAAAATCTATTTTTAATGGTCCAAAAACTATTTCAAGTGCAGATATGTAGAACAGAATTAAGGTAAGTTTACGGCAACCCTGTAAGTCACACGCTTGTGGGTTGTACAATCTCTGTCTGTCAACGATAGATCTTTATGTACGGAGGGTGATAAAGTATTTGTTTGACAGCCGTAATCAAGGAAAGTACAGCCCTATATAGTAGTTCCCTGCTTCTAAGAGCAACACCTCTCTGGTTCTGTGGTTTCATAGGGACTGTGACAATAGAGTTTTTCCCCAGAATTCGTAGAAGATTCCAAAGTAGTTTTGTGTAGGATTTCAGTTCAAGTCCTTTTGCTGTTGATACAAATCTGTTTTTCATTTTTGAGAGAAATATTTGTCTTTCCAATTATTTTTTTTCTTCCAATATTGCAGTACTTCTTGTTGAAAGCATTACATAATTAGTTTTCAGAATGTATAGACTGTCTACAAAAGTGGGTTTAAGATTTTCAGCCCACCGGAGTTGTAGCAAGTGTGCATTATTTTCCTTTTCAGTTCATCACAATATATTTTTACTTTCCCTATATACGTAATATATAATACACAGGGAATAATATTGAGGGGGGGTCTTCCTAACAGCTAAATCAATAGGGTTCCACTAATCATCAAGTGTGATAATCGTACCAAATTATTTCCAAAGTACTGTGACATGGTCTAAAATTCAAATACGAGTTTTTGATGGAAGAGTACATTTCAGGTATCCCTGAACTCGAATCGAACGTATTTGAAGTAATCTGTGTGAGCCTAGCCTGTGGCCACGATATCTCATAAACGAATGAAGCATTTCGAAAATAATTTAATACAACTATCACACACGGTGATTAGTGAAACCCTATTGATTTAAAACTCAGTTAGGAAGAACATCTCCCCACCCCCACCATTTTTGTATGAATTTAAAAAAAAAAATAAGGTCATGCAATAATTACAATTACACATTTACAGGCATTTTTGGGGGGGAACTTTGGCAAAAAAAATAAACCAGGTTCCTTTATCCCGAATTGTACTAAAATCTAATCAGCACCAGGGTCACCCACAAGTCTATATATATAAAATTGAAAATCTGTCTGTCTGTTTGTCCCATCATCACGGGAGAACGGTTGAATCGAATTTGATGAAATTTTGTGGGTAGCCTGAAAATAGTCCCACTTAAAATTTAGTCTATGTTTGGAGTTTCTACGATCAGTGGTTCTCAAGATATTAGTAAAAAACGAAATTTTCGTTTTTCTCATCATCACGGGAGAACGGCTGAACCACATTTGATGAAATTTTGTGGATAGCTTTGAAATAGCCCCCATAAATTTAGTCCAAGTTTCGAGTATCTATGATCAGGGGTTGTCAATATATTAATGAAAAACGAAACTTTTTCCTAGGAATTCTACTCCCTAACTCCGTGGTTTATCCAAACGAAAAGCTTGAAAATCGTTTGGCGTGTTAGGCTTAACTGCAAAAAGTGCCCAGGCCTGGGATAGAAGACCATTCACACTATACAAGGGCCTGCAGAAATGCTGCTTCATTCACTTGCCAGATATTAAGCAGATTAAGCCAGGAAGTTATTTAATAGAGTAAGTTTTGTATATAGAGTGATAATTTTATATGCGAGTAAGTTGGTCATTTCATAAAAGTGGGCTCAATACAAGTGGTCCATACAGCTTTCACTTAATTAATTTTAAAATATCTAAATACCATATTGGAAAACATAAAAAAAAATATAACTTTGAATAATAAAGTTATAAATAAAGAAGGTATAAGTAACAATAAACACTCTGATCTGGACTGCAAAGTTTGCCAAATAATGTAATTCTATGCATATTACTAAATGGAAAATGGATTGATTTCATTCACCAGTTTTACTTTTTATTAGGCCAATATATAAAAATGGATTTGAAATTTTTTTTTCAGCAATTCTACATGTGAAGATCGTTCATAAAAAATTAAATCAATAAGGTTGGTCACATAGGCTGAAAAAACACCGAGAAACAGAAATGGCATCAGATTTTTTTATTTTTAATATATACTTTAACTTACTTTCCTTGCAGTTATTACTCTCATTTATATCACATAATTTCATAATAAAATTTAATTTTAGTTTCTTACCACCTCCTTCCCTTTCAGGCTTCAAAACAAAATTCTCAGGATTTTCAATGCCTAATGAAAGAGCACGATCGCCTTCTTCATTCTACAAAAAGTTGTTTAAATAATAAAAAAAATATATCAAATTTAATATATTATTATCAGCTTTTACATATATTTTTATTTTTTAGATTGATCTTAAAATTTTCTATCTTTTAACACTATCTTTTTGTGGCTACTCATGTCCTAGGACAAGTCGGTCGGTCTTGGCTTTTGACTGTCTTTTTGTGGAGTCCGGCTCCCAATGCAACAAACATCATTGGTGAACAGATTTCCTCATCTTACAGCTCATTAACATGAAAAAACTGTTATTGTACTGGCAGTAAAAAAAATTGCTATATGCCAGAATTTTGAAAACTTCTGTAGTACCCAACAGTTAGACTTAATACTCACAAGAAAATCATAAACATTGAACTCAACCTGCACAAAGCAGCAGGCCATGCTCTTAGTCTCAAAACATATCAAGCTTTTAGTAACAAAATCTAGTATGCATTCTAAAGATTAAAATGATGCTCTCAATGATAACCAACATTAATGGACCAGTTTCTCTTGTTAAAAATAGATCATCAGCACTGAATAGACATTCACAGAACGGCAGAAAGAAAACAAATTTTACATTTCATGGCCAACGAAATGAGACTTATCATGCAGCTGGCATTGAACTCATAAAACATTGAGCTGGAACTACACAAGGAAAACAAACGCATGTTCTTAGTCATAAAATTTTCCAATAAAATGCATTCTAAAGCTTAAAATTGTATTACCAATTTCACAACCGGCATTGGTGAATTGTTTCATTCTTGTTATAGCTTATGAACTTAACTGCTACTGCACTAGCTACAAGAAACTTGCTATATGGCTGAATACCTGATAATTGTCAATTTTGTGTCCCTTGAGCTTTAGAAAATAATAAATAAGATAAATATTTTTTGCAGTATTTGTTTAGAATACAATCCTTTCTATATATTTTTCCAACAAGAAAGTATTTTTCAGTAAAATTAAATGTAGTTTTGACTTCATAAAATGAAAATTTGTCATTTCTGACACTGTCCTCAAGTAATGAGTTGAGTTTTCATTTCCTAATTGCACCAAAAAAAAAATATAAATACTAGAAATAAATTGGCAAAGCTTAAGAAGTTATGATAATTTTAATTGAAAAAATTTTAATTTTTATAAATTTTATTGATACTATTTTACAAAATTGCTATCCTATGTTTGTTCCTGAGAATCAGTGACATTATGGTGTTGTCTGAAAAATCATACTTGTCATCCACCAGATAATGACAGCAATAATTTTAAGTCAAATGAAAAGCAATATTTAGAATTTTGTTCCATATCTACTTGAAATTTTGGAGCTTTAATATTAAATGACAAGTAAAAAACTAAATTTTATTACTAATTTTTTTATGAATATTCATTACATGACATGCATTTAGTTATTAATATGAATGAAAATTTAAAAATACTGTATCTCGTGTTAGTGTATAAAAGAGAGTTATGCATAGTGCATAATTTGTTTCCCAATGTTAGTTTCAATCCAATGTATTTCATATCAGCTTTGTGTATGAGTAAATTAATTGGTCACCAGAGATTTTCAAAATTGTAACATACAAAATAAATATATCTTTCTGTCAGTGAAATTATTGTCTATTCTGTCTCTATCAATTCTAACAAGAGTGTAAAACTGGGTCACCAATGATGTCTGCTACATTGGAAACATGATTCCAAGCTTTAAAATGCGTCCTATTGGTGGATTAGCTCTTTTTCTATTTTATAGTTTTCTTTTAAAATGTTTCTAAATTAATTTCGAACTTACGATGTTGGAAATCATGAATACCGAAAGAATAGAATATAAACTTAGAATTGTCTAATATTCTTCTATTTTGGGAAAATAATTTATTTTTAATTTAATACATAGGACAAAAAAAATCAAAAAATTTAGCAATTATAATTTTTTAAACAGAAAATTAGCTGATTAGAACTTCAAAAAATGAAAATACTTAGAGTTATTGCTCTTACAGATGATTCAGAACTTACTTTTTGTAGAATTAATATAAATTCAAGGAATAGTATTGTAATAGGGTTCAAAATATGATATTAAATTTGATGGATCCTATATATTTAAAAAATGATTGAAGTATATTTAATATGATACTTAGATATGAAATATATTGATGATTATATTCTTAAAATATGGGCAATTTCAGAAAAGGAGCTTTATAATTTCTTATAATTAAATATCTTATATCTATGAACAGTTTTACAGCATGTTTTCATATAATCCCTTTTTCTGACAGAAGCACTGATTAATTACAGAATTCTAATACATTAACCTCTAAATATCTGCGGCATATCCTACATCAAAATCTAGACTAATATTACCTCTATCCTCTAGCAGAATGTTAAACTATTTTCAATTATAAAATTTTTACAATTACACAATAAAGTTCTGAAAGCAATAAGATACTAAATCACATGACAGATTTGCAAATAGAAATATCAGATATATTTTACCAGATCCAAAGAATACTGCTTGACAAAGACTTGTCTCAACTGCTCAGCAACATCATGATCAACAAACTGTTCTAATACACCAGGCTTAGAAAGTTGCAATTGTACTCTTTTTGTTCCAGCTAAATGCAAACCGGCAGATGGGCATTTTATTGCTTTAGATCTTTCCATTAATAATCTGGTATCCCAGTCCTAAATAAGTGAAAATTAAATCACAACAAAATACAATAAAGTGAACAAACATACTTTTAAAAATTATATTACACATTAAACAACACTACAGAATTTTTAGGGGAAAAAAACCTATATTATTTAAGAGTTTCAAAGTTAATTTTTTACCAAATGCACCTTTCATGGCATATATACATTGAGGTTCCATTTTTGTCTCGCTGCCATCCCTGTTGTTATATTTAATCAGCCTGGATTAACAGAGAGTGTTAAAAAATTTCTAGAAAAAAGCACTTCATATTGATTATTATATTTAATTTCACAAGTCTTACTGACTAGAAATTATACTTTTATATGGTTGCATAATAACAGTTCATAGGAATGACAGATGACTTATAGGTGGGTGGCTCAAAAAGATCCTAGCACAGCGACCAGAGGTCTATTGTATAGGAATGGCAGATGCAGAGCTACCACTCAAACAGTATAGTCAAATTCCATGACATTCCAAGATTTTTCATATGAATTTTTGTAATTTTCTAGGTTAAAAAGCCTATTGACCAAAACAATTAAACTCAATAGCTACATATAATAGCATTGTCATATATACTGCATTTGTTTGGGAATAAGCAAACTGTACAATATCTGCCAGCATAATATATTATTGCAAATACTTGATATCTCTTACTCCATTTTAAAATTGCCCTATCCAAAAAACAGTATTTACAGTTACCAATAACTATTAAAGGAAGATACAGGTCATTTTGTCTAGGACACTCATTTGGCAACATATCACCACCTTGACACCTTTGAGAAGTTTGAAAAGTTCGAGAATCTAAGTAATCAGTCAATAATTTCAAGAGTTACAATTTCTTTTCTAGGTCTTTCCAAAAAGTATATAAGGATGCTCATTGTTCAGAGATTGGGGTTACATGATACAAGTAATACTGAATTGTAAATACATCAGTGTTTTGATTGTTTATGAATTCATTCATCATTTAAGTGCTGTTACATTACAGTTGACGGTTATTTTGTGGCTTTGCTAGATAGCTAGATTGTTGTTAACTGCATCTTGTTTCTGTTTACACTTGTTATTTTGAATAAAGCTCAGTTATCTAGATATTTGGACTCCTGAGAATACACTTGCAATCCATCTAATGCTAATCCTGAGAATAACTTGCAAATCCAGAGGATAAGTAACAATATATAACTTGATAAAATGAGTTAATGTTAGCTAAAATATTATAATTCCTTGACTTTTTCCGCTTTGAAACTCTTTAGAAGTTTTTCTGAATAATTTTCCAAACTATTTGGTTAATTTTTCAAATTCCTTGACAGTTCTAGATTTTCACCATTTCTCAACCTTCAATAACTAAATATCAAGACTTTCAGCTCATGCACATGAATGTACTATTATCAACTAACATCTTTTTTAGAACCAAGTATGGTGATACTACATGGTGATTGAAAAGTCATGGACATAGAAGTTTTAAAATATAATGCATTGATAAATTAAAATAGAAGAATATGTTTTCTTCAGTTAGGTAACAACCCTAATATACCCTAAAAAATATATCAGAAATATAGTCTGCTATTTAAGATATATCAAACAATAATTACAGACCTCTTTTCTGTCAATCGAAGAACATGGCATTTTCCCAGAATGAAACAATGTTTTAATTTAGAGCAATAGCTCTCTATCCATTCTTGTGAAAGTGACGAACAATTTCAGTAGAATTCATTGTGTGAAGAGTTTCATAAATGTAATTTCTACTTTAGGCAGTTTGTCCCAAGTTAAAATGAGAGGTCTGACTGTTCTTACTTTATCTGCAACAGATAGAGTTTCTCAAAAACATCTTACTAACCGCATAATTGTTGAATTGTTAGGGATTTTAGAGCATGCATATTTCTTCTGAAACTCTTGATTAACACTCTCATAAGAATGGCCAGAGAAACATTGTTCTAAAATAAAAATTATTTCACTCTGTGAAAATGCCATGTTCTTCAATAGATAAAGAAGATATATGTAATTATATGACATATTAAAAACAGCAGATGATATTTCTGCTATATGTTTGATGGATAGTAATCACATAACTGAAAAAAAATTCTACTATTTTAATATCTCCATATATTATAATATTTAAAAATTTGATCTGCATTACTTTTCAATCACCTTGTATTTAAGCATAGCAGTTATATTGGTGGAAAAAATTATTCTAATTTTATAAATATTTATATTTTAATTTACAAATTATTTTAATTACTTTCCCTTGTATAGGAAAGTATTGTGATGAGTTTGAAAATTTGAATTCGAGTTTTTAACGGAAGAGCACATATCAAGCATCCCTGAAATCAAATCGATCGTTTTTGAGATGTCTGTGTGTATGTGTGTATGTATCCGTGGAAATGATATCTCACAAACGAATGGAGCATTTCGAATGAAATTTGGTACAAATATTACAATCAGTGAATACTGGAAGCCAACTGCTTTTAAGCACAATCAAATGTACAGAAGACTCCCAAATTTTTTAATGAAATTTTGAAAAATGTATTAAAAATAAGAACTTTTAATAGCATTACATACATTATCATTTTGTAATTTTTCATTACAAGGTGAATAACAAACTTTAGAAGACTAGCATGAACTGTTTATTCTCAAGATATTGCATGTCTTTTTACTAAATTTATCAAAAATACTACATAAAATTAAAAAAAGTATTAACTATTGTGAAATATGTACACTTTTCATACAATATTATGTGACAAATTTGATAATATCATTCTTATGGATCTAGTTCATTCCATTCATGAAAGAAGATATTTATACAATAGTTTTGTATTTTTACAATCAATAATTTTCCAACAGTCATTCATATATAAGAAAATCTCTTTTTTTTTGTCTGTGTGTAATATATGACAATAAATTAACAAACCTGGTGACTCATTTAACAAAATACCACCAACTTGGCAATATGTTGCCCCAGATTGACAAAAATAGTCAAAATTACAAAATGATGCTAAATTGATAAATTAATTAATAAAATATTTTAATATATAGACTAGTTGCATAGTGTGGATGCTATCAATATTGATGATTGTCAATTTAAAGTTGCACAAAATATAAGTTAATTGGGTACTTCAAAATAGTTTTACATGTTGTTATCTGGAAAAGCATCAAATGTACAATTTAATGTTTAAAACATTGTGTTGTGGATTTTATACATAATTTTTTCACTGTAAAAAAGTAAATTAATAGCTTTATATAGGGAAGTCATGTGCTGCCCACATCAGATTTTTTTATAATTGAGAGTAAGCATGTTAACAGTGTAAAAATTCTCTAATACTCTGCTATGTAGAATTTGAAAATAGCATATATGTTTTGGTGTAATTTTTCTTATTTGCATTAGTGTTTTAAAATATTGCTTCTATCATCATGAAAAATTTAAAAGTCAGAATGCCAAACAGTACAAAAACTTTAAGTAGGGATGGGATAGCCCAGTAGTTAAGCCATAGGGATTGCACTTAAAGGACCAAAGTTCAATTCCTGGCTCTGTCTAAACTATCCCTGTGTTTACATAGAGTACAGATATGTTAAATCTGTGGATCAGAAAGTCCTTCCAAGAGGTTCGTGGCAGGGAAGTATGGTCTCTGTTAATGTCACCCCCACCCCCACCTAGGTTCCGGTCTGCATTGGGTTGCAATGTCCCGGCCATCCAAACAAATACCTTGCACCTCTAGATAGATCGGAAGGCCTGTGTCGAAAGAAAAACTTTAAATATTATCCTTTATAGATCCATTGATTACAAAAAAATATTCTTTGAGTGTAAGCTTTTAAAATTCATCTCATTTTATTTTAATAATATTCAACACAAAAATAAACACATAAACACTAAATACAAATATAATTTAGAGGAATAAATGACATTCATAACAAATGTACTACAAAAGAAATATAATATTTATAAAATTTTTAAAATCTAAAAAAATGATATCAATCAAGAGCAGAAGAAAAGTTAGAAAATCAAGAGTATCCTGCTTAAGTAAGGAGAGATGGCAGAGCTACAGATAAAGTGGAAACCTTACAGCTAGTAATGTTTAGTTCAGCCACAGCGCATACAACGAGTGCAGAGATTTTGTTCATATTTTATTTGTTTATTTTGTATGCATACACTTTCTTCACTGCAACAATTATGAAAAATATAAAATTTTGTGCCAATAACAATAAATTTGATGTTAATAATAATGCATTTATCATTAATAATAAATATAAAAACAGAGATACTAAAAATACATTTAGTAAGTATTACAGAAGTAAAGCTATGACCTCAATATACTTATATACAAATACATACTTATATGATCTCAATATACTTATATGCATATATATACTTATATGACCTCATATTATTTATCTGTTTTTCAAACTATCAACCAAATATAAAGAATATTCAATGCCCTCTTAATGAAGGAGTAGTTGAGCAATAGCCAAAGGCTTTGATTTAAACAAAGCAAACTCAAATTCACATAATAAAAATGTAACAAAAGTACACATACACTGAAAGACCAAATTATTATCACTTAATAGTTAGAACTTTTGCTTGCGTAGCCCAGCCCATGTAATGTAATGAATGGTGAAATGAAAATTAAGAGGTTATCCAACTGGTCCGTGATTCAGATTATCTGTAATTTGTCAAACTATTGCCCTTCTGTTACACTGAACAAGTTTGACAACTCTCTGCTCAAGTTAAGCTTCCAGTAGCCACTAACAATCATACACCCTGCTCTCAAAACTAGATTTTTGTCTAGTGGTACACTTTGCAAATTTTAATAACTACCGCCCTCTAGCAATTCACAAGTGCAGCAGTTTTATCAATGCGTACCACTGCTTCAAGCATCCATTATCATTCCATGCTCAAAGTTCGTCAGATCAAGTCTTTTACCCATTATTTAAGCAATGCACTTTGTTAGTCTTTGTATATCTTCAACTTTTTGTACTGATACAGTGATCTAGAGTCAGGAATATCTACAAAATAGCTATTTTTCATAAAATGGCCTGGTGATCATAATACTTTGGCTACTTGGTGTATAGTTGTCTATATTGTGAAATAAAAATAAAATATTTTTCTAAGATAGCAGTTAAAATTGTAAAAATTCATGAAACATATTTTAAAACTATTTATTACTACATTGGGAATATTACAGTCTATTTTTAGCTCATATTTTTAAACTGCATGTCAAACAATATGGTACACATTTAATTTCTCAAATAAAATATTCATACAGATCAAGAAATTTTAAAAAGCAAAATATAAAGACCTTCCTTTGTTAAATTTTTCAATAAAAAAATATTTTCAAAGAACCAACATAAGAAAATTTTATAAACATGATTTTAAAAAAATGCATCAGTTATTGAAAAAATATATCTCTCTACAGTTGAGTAAGAAGCATGTTACATTAAAAATTCATTAAATTAAGAAAAACAAACCTCAGGTTCTGTGTACTGTTGTGGCACATATCCAACACGATAGTATACAACTGCCACTTCTAGAACATCATCCCTAAAAATAAAAGCAATTTTTTTTAATTACTTTTAACATCAGCATAGCAATATCTTATGCAATTTTACACAAAACAGTCAGGATATTCAAAAATTGTCCATGTCAAAATGTATTGGTGCAATAAGAATAAAAGGAGAATAGAAAGTATTGTAATTCATATGAAATTTGGAAGAGAATGCAACTAGTTTGTTGAAAAAGAAAATTGTTGAAGATAAGAATGTTCATGTAAATGGCATTTACTGTATTAAGTGTATAGAGGTTGATTTATCTTCATGGAAAGGCTCTTAAGTGTGACATTTAGAACTGTATGAAATTTTTAGAAATCTAACACTAATTTAGAAAAATTTTATTGCTACAAATTAAGATGCCTAACATGCTGTTCCTATCTGAACTTTTCATTGTAGAAGTGCTTGCAGTATTACAGTATACTCCAATAAAAGAAGTTGTGTGTTAAAGTACACTTGGGAAAGCGACTTATCATAATACATTGTTATAACAAATCTTGTTCAAAATGTGCAAAACTGTTGTAATCAAAATTTTTTTCCACTACATAAAATTTACTTCTGTAATGATTTACAGTTCTGTTCTGTTATTATGAACTTAACCATTGAAGACTTATGTAACCTAAGCTAAATTTTGAAGAACTTTAAAGCCATTTATGGGGTAGGACTAAATTTGTCAATTCTCATCACAGTTCACATAATTGTAGAATACAGCAAGTTTCTTTGCAAATATCGGCTATTCTATGCTGAATTATTTTGATGCATTATTATGATATTATTGAGAGCAGTTTGCAACATTATACCATCAGTAAGTTCCCACATTTAAACATTCTTGAAAGCGCTGGTTAAAATAATTAACACAGTACTTAGTGTGTGGTTTAACAGATGCAGGAGAGGAATGGAGACGTGACTGGTTAAGTGGCAATGGAAGCATAACTTTTTATTACCCATTACAAAATTTGTAGCAGTTGATAAAGCTACTCTATAGTACTGCAATTAGTAGCAACAAGACACAATTCATGAAATCTACATAAAAATAGCATGTTAGAAATTCAATTGTCTTCATCAATCTTCAATTTTTACACATCATGTACAGTTTTTATGTAATTTGAGTTTTTATCCAGAAATTTGGCATACATTGCTTCTAAAATGAGCATTTGAAGAGCATAATGAGTCCAAAACAGGTCCATGGAAACTTATCTACAGTGGAAAAATATTCCAAAGCACATGCCACCACAAAAACTTTGAGGGGTATTTTTAGACATTTCTTATAATCTGAGAAGTCATTTTTCAAAATAGGGAGATTTTTAAAAGAGTTAAGAGGTAAATTATAAATAATTTTCTTCTATACTTTTTAAACTACAATACTTATTTTTAAAATTAATAAAAATGTTGTCTACAAATATAATTTATTGCTTTTCTAGAGTGTTCTGTCTCTTATCCCAAAGAAGGCTCATTTTCCCTCTGAAACTGACTAATACCCTTAAATATGTTTTATGCTGTTTTACAAACAGATATCCACAAATACAATTATATATTTTATTTCTAAACGGTAATTTTTTCTTTCTAAGCAATAATGAATCTTCAATAGAATATATTTATACCCTTTCAGCACACATTAACAGCATATAATAATTTCATTGATAAACAGTAACGATAAAATTGCATATGCATTATCCAGTAATGAAAATTTATCACAGCACACTACAGGAAAATAATTGCATAAAAACAATTAAATGTAAAAAGTTTTTATATATGTACATGAATTTATACATAAGAAAGATGAAAAATCAAAAGAAATGTTTGCATTTTAGGGCTAAAAATATTATGTATTTTTACATACTTGTTAAATTTTGAGAAGTAAAATGTATTTCAATGCATACCAGATATGTAATTAAGAATTTTAGGAAACTTTGTTCCAAAAGCTATTATTTTGTACATAACTTTGTTCAAATACATCTGGCAATTTCTATGTTATTGTTTTTCATTCATTAAATGTCATCCTCATTATTGGCACCACAGAAAATAAATATACCTTCTACAGAAATGTTTCTTACTAAAGCTCCTTTCCTTAATCAGCACTCCTTTATTAGGGATTTTTATCCAAAAAGTCACTAGTTATTTTATTTCTATAAGGATTTAATACTATAAAGGAGTGTTCAGTCTTTATCACAAAAACATAATAAATATTTTTTGTTTAATTTTAAATTATTTAAATTCTAAACTGCTTTTGTTTACATGTTATACATCTAAATTTTAAAATATCTTATTTATGTTATTATTTAAATATTTAAAATTTAAAATGTTTGAATTATTTTTAAATATAAATCAAAATATATTTTTTGTTTACTTCAAAACAAAATGAAATATTCATGTGTTCAAATGCTATATGTTATAGGAATAAAAATTGAAATGTGTGTTTACTTGAGTTGTTGAAATATTTTTTAATTTAAATAATTGAACATTTTCATTTAAAACTGATTTGTTCACATTAGGATTCTTATATGCAATTATATATAAAAAAAAGAGTCTTCTTCATTACAATAAATGAAACAGAGTACCAATCGCAACAAAGACTAGGCAGGCATGTTCTTACCTATATTGCTAGTGCTATTAATGCTTCATCTCATTTATCCTAATAAAGAAGGCTCTTTTTACTTTCCTTATATACAATAATGTTTAAGGAAAGTATTGTGACGGGGTTGAAAATTCGAATTCGAGTTTTCGACAGGAGAGCACATTTCAAGCATCCCAAATCAAACATTTTTAAGGTGATGTCTGTGTGTGTGTGTGTGTGTGTGTGCGCGTGCATGTGTCAGTAAATCTGTGGAGACGATATCCCACAAACGAATCGAGCAATTCGAATGAAATTTGGAACAAAAATTACAATCCATGAATACTGGAAACCTATTGTTTTTAAACACAATCGAATGTTCAGAACCCCCCTAAATTTTCGAGTGAAATTTAAAAAAAATCCTCAAAAAATCAAAACCTTTAATAAAGTTACGCAAATAAACATTTCTTATGTAATTTTTCTTTAGAAAATGATTGACAAACTTTAGGATACTAGCATGAACCGTTCTCGAGATATTACCCATTTTTCAAATAAATTTATCAAAAAATCCCATAAATTAAAAATAAGTATTAACTGTTGAAAAACATGTTAACTTTTCATATGTAATATCATGCCATAAATTTGATGGCATCATTCTCATGGATCTAACTCGTTCCGTTCATAAGAAAAGATACTTTGAGTAATACTTTTGCATTTGAACACCAATAGTCATTTATCTGCTATAAGAATAACTTATTTCTCAGTCCATAACGCTTGGCGAGATTTTGGCGATGAATTTCGTGGAATGTCGTCAACTTGGCGACTTTTTTAAATGTTGCCAAATTAACAAAAATCTCGCTAAATGGATAAAAATGACGCTAAATCAATAAAAGTGACGACTAATTGATGAAAATTCAATATCTTGGAAAGAATATAATTATCTACTATAAGAATAACTTTTTTTTTTTGTACTGTAAAAGTAGTAAATTCATAGCATTATATAAGGAAAGTCATGTGCTGCCCACATCAGATTTTTTGCTTTTAAAAAGTAAAGTTAGTTTAAACCTCTATTCAATCTTGTATGCTGTGTCTAGCGAAGTTTCATATTTTACACATTATGTATTTATTTACATTTCGATGTTGGTGATGGTCTATATCTATTTATTGTAACCAGTATTTCTCTTTATGGGGTGGGTTTAAAAATGATATAGTAATAGTGTAGGTTTAAAACTATATAAGAGATTTTACAATTGTCCAATGTTTCTACTTTTAATTTGTCAATAAGAATTTTAAAGAAACAAGATGGTAGATGGATCTGTAATTTGACATAGGAACTTTTCACTTTGTTTATATTTCAAACTTAGTTGGGTTACCTTAACTGCACCTCAACCACAAATGCTTTTATATTTTTATTGGTATTAAAATATCATCATAACGAAAGTTGATATATAAAATACAACAATGAAGCTAAAGCAAAAGAAAAGTAGAAAGGTTGTAAAACTAATCAACAGACCATTTTCACAAAATGTCTACCCTGGACATATTAGATAATATATATATATATATAGTGAAAATATATTAGATCAATGATAGATCAATGATTCCCAACCTATTTAAGTTCATGACATCCCTAAGTTTTTTTTATATAAATGTTTTGGGTATAGATGTTTAGGTTTTTTATTTAACTCATAGGGTTGGAACCTCAAGTTGAACAAGGATTCTAGATTGGTTAGGTAGCAATTGTTTTTGTTTACATAAGGCTGCGTCATATAAATGTTTCTTCGACAGAATGCTACAGAAATTTTCTTTTAAAAAACATTTTTTTCTATTTAAAAAAGCATTTTTTTCCCTTCAAATTTTGCAGCACTCCTGGAGAATGTCACCCTTAGGTGCCATGGCACACTGGTTAGGAATCCCTGTATTAAATACTGGTAAACCCATAGCCATTATTAGCTTAGCCAGTGCTTTCCTTCTCCACTTGCTTCTTGACAGAAAAAAAAATCGCCAGAGAAATTAATAAAAAACTGTGGCTAATTTAAAATATATTAGACATAATTATGTCATTTATAAAACATTTGTTTGTGGTAGATAGCATGCAAAATTTTTGAAAAAAATAAGCAAAATTTCACAAAAAAATAATGAAAAAAAAATGAAAGTTCACTATAATTTATTTAACCTAGGAACAGATATTTTGAAAGATGTCTAACAGTTTATCAATCAATCACTAATCAGATTCCTTGTTTAGCATATTTAAGTATAAATCTGCAGAAAAATTACATATAGAACATACTTACAGATAAAGGGCTTTTTCCTTTAAACTAGCAAGAGATCCAATTTCTTTAAAAGTATGCCGCCTTATATTAATATCTCTTCTAAGCTTTGCAATAGCCCACTGTAATTCCATCTGATCACAGATATTTTTAGTTTCTCTCTCAACAACAAATAAAATAATAGCTCTGAAATATAATAAGTAATACTAAATATTTTATATAAAATTTTAAAATAAATCTGATATGAAAATAAATGAAATAATCTACATTAGAAATGTGTATAATTTTCAGCAGAAAAACAAAACATGGATTTTCCATAGTTAACTACAAAAATTCTGATGCATACAAATATTTTTTGATTTACAGATTTACACATTTGAATATTGTGGGAAAACACCAACAAAAATTAGCTTTCTTATAACTAGATTGTGCTGAAAATTCATAAGATGTTATTACTATTGATTAAAATAAGCATACTACACTCCATTTAATTATTTCAAAAGATAATACATATGCAGAAAAGACATTTCTAATATCTCATGAATGGCTTGGGATAACAACTAAACAATGGTGTTCATTTATTTCGGGTTAAAATTACTTAAAAAGCACTTACTTATTTGATAATAATGAACATGTCATTATTTTTGTTATTTCAAATCAAATACATGCAATATCTCAAGAGGGGCACATGTGATTATTTGCTAAATTGTCATTTAAAAATTAAAGACCTTTCTCCAGTCAGAAATGTTCAAAAATAAGCCTCCAATATTTATTCATTGAAATAATCACATAAAGTTTAATTAAATTTGCTCAAGGGATAAAGCACTTCAAGTGGAAAAATAAAATCCCAATATCTCAAGACCAGTTCATGACCACTTCTAAACAATGGGGTTCATTTATTTCTGCTTACATGTACTTATATTATCAAATGTGTAAATGTATTATATTTTTATAATTTTTGTTTTTCATTTTAGAACACAAATATGCAATACCTCTAGAACAGTGGATAATAACATTCTATAAATTATGCATTTGCTTTTAAATAAAAAAAGTACATATAAAAAAACTATTTTTGTATAACATTTTTTTTTCAATTAAAAAAAAAAATGTTTGAAAAATTGAAGGCTTACTCTTGCTCTTGCCTAAATTGAGAAAATTAACTTTAACATTAAATTTTATGATTAAAGGTGAATAAAGATACTTTGTAAAATATTTTTATCTGACAAAATTTGACTGCTTTTACCAATTCATCCCAATAAAAAAATAATAGAAAACAAAAATAGGAAAACGAGATTGAACTTATAAATTATGATAAAATATCAAAAAGCATTCACCTAGATTTTCCATAAGCATCCCAAGCAGCTATAAGTCCCTTGGCTAACTCATCTACGCTTTTATTAACAGGCAGCTTAAATAAAGAAAATTACAATAATAAATGACTAAATAAAATAAAATCAGTATAACTGCTGTTCTGTCAGTCCCATCCTTTTAAATAAAATCAATAAGGTGTAGATTATGGGAATACTAATAAGGTAAGTTCCTAGGAGAGAATTTACCTATACTGAGAGTAAATGTGACTTCAAACTTCAATAAATTGTTAAAAATATTTAATAACAATTTAGACTAAAATAAAAATGAAAAAACAGCTTTAATTTCTTTGGTTTTGATATTCTGAAAACAAAATTGAATTATGTTGATTTTCGGAAGAGATATTGGGATAAATCTGTGGCACTAAGCACCCATACATTAACATAGAAGGTGAAAATTGGAGTTTTATCACTAGCAAAGCTTAGGGCAGTCAGTCATTCCCAACCAATTTTGCTTTGAAAGAACTCTTGAAATATTTTATAAAATTTCAGGAAACTACTATCTGGCTGAGACATTAGATTTAACTAGGGCAAATTAGAAAATACACATAAAATAGTAGGGTTAATAAATCAAAATTAATGAGTGACTTTGAATAAAACATTACAAGAGTATTTATCACATATTGGAATTTATTAACCCATTAAAGACCGCTATTAAATTTAAGTGACGCAAAAACATTTTGGTGACTAAAAACACGGGATTATACACTAATTAACATAAAACAGTTGAAAAATTAAATATTTTTCAAAAACTGAGATTTTTATGGTATGTTCCCAAAATGGGAGCAATGACATTTTACCGTATCATTACATGTGTTCCCAAAATGGGAGCAATGGCCCTTTACGATATCATATCAAGTGTTCGTAAAATGGGAGAAATGAAGTTTTGACCATTGCTCTCATTTAGTGAAATTAGTAATGGTCATAATTAAATGTAATATATGTGTTCAGTAAGGTAGCAAGGAAACAAAATGGGGGGGGGGGGACATAATGTTAAATTTTTTTTTAGGGTTAGGTTTTTTTTGTTATTGATGCCTATTCAATAACATACAGGACCAAAATTTTGGTCCACCCCTTGTCTACATCCCTGTATGTGTTATTTGTTTTGTAAATACAATGAATAATTTGATAAACAAAATAAGTAGCAGATGAATGCTTTGATTACTGAAATACAGTAACTGTATGTTACATAAAATTAGTACATTTGATGTATCAAAAAATATCCCAGAAAAATGTCTGTTAACAGGTATGGTATGCAACTAAACATGCTTTATGAAGCATAACAAAGTATTTGTTGCAATACAATCGTGTGTTTTTGCCCCACATTTTACAATTATATGGTTTATGCCATCAAAACGTATGTTAGTGTTAGTTGGGTAACTCGGACCAGAACGATTTATCACAACACACTCGTCCAAAGTCATTGTTACATCTCTCAGGAAATCTAACTGAGACATTTGTCCAGTCAGTTCCCTATGGATCTTCCATGCTGTGATAACTGCCATATTCAAAACATTACTGAAAAGTGGCCACCACCACTTTTTCTCTCTTATTCTCAGACAATAGTTGCTCAAACACCTGTCCAGGAGATCTACACCTCCCATATAGCTGTTATATGAACCAATTACATGAGGGTGTTCAATGTCGATTTTTTTTCCTTTCTGTTTGGCTCCACCTTTTTGCTTTAGAAGCTGGATCTACAGTTTCAAAATTGGATGCAATGCATAAAGCTTTATTGTCTCTCCACTTTACAACCACTAAATTATTCGTAGTACACACATCGTGACTCCCACAAGGTTCTTTCGATATTTGCTTTACATCTTTGATCGGACAGTGTTGTAAACAATTTTCCCTGGGTGCTCCTGTAGCTTTGAATCCTTTGTTCTGTAACTCTTCTAAAAGAGACAAAGAAGTGAAAAAATTATCGAAGTATAATTCATGGCAGTAGGAATTTTCAACACATTTTATCATATCTAATACTACACAAGTTCCAAGGGACTGCTATAATTTCTGAATCAACATCATCATCTTCTAATTCTTCTAAATACTGCAGTGCTTCCGATATAGTAAGAATTTTTTTTCTCATAATTGGTTGTTAAATAATTCAATCACAGTTCAAAAAGTAGCTGTAGCACAGAAAAGAGACTGGGAATAGGATGGGAGATTCTAGACCTCTTGCATTTGCTAATAATGCTTGATTAGTGCTGCATCTATTTTTGGTAGTATAAAGTGCCAATGCTCCCATTTTGAGAACACATAATAAAATCGCCAGAAAATCACAAAAAAAATTTTCAAAAATTTGATTCCTAACTATGAAATATAGAACCATATCTCGGCTTTCGGAATATAACACGAATATAACACTTATAAAGTTTCAGGTTTTTTTTTCTGGGTATTTTCACAGGAAATTTATAATATTGTGGAAATCTGAATTTTGTAAATATTTGAATTTAAATTTCGAAAAGAAATATTAAAATTTAAGAAATACAAAAATTATCAGAGATTTGGACTAGATTATGGATAACATTTGTGGAGAAAAATTCCTCATTCGTAATTTTGGGGTTGCCAGAAAAAGTAATTTATGGATGTTCCCAATATGGGAGCAATGGCGCTTAATGAGTTAATTACTGTTAATAAAAAAAATTACAAACATTTTCACTTTACATCTGGCTTACTGGTTATAAACATCATGCATATATTTTCAATTATTTTTCATTGAAAAAATTGCCATAATAATTACAAATTATTTACTCAATTATAAAAAGGTAGCCTGTTGTACTTTTTCACAACTTTTGCAAATTCTCACAAAACCATGATAAGGAATCACTGGCTTAAGGCATCAAATGCTACAAATCCACTCTGAATAAAGTGTATTGGAATCTGAGTTGTCTAAAGAATACTGCATAAATTAAGATGAAAAGGGAGCATTAGTTTTTAAAATTTCGAATTTAATACAATTTTAATGTATTCAATTTGTGTCCATTTTATGTACCCTTTCTACTGATAAAATTATACCTTCAGGATGTCAGTAATTATAACTAGTTTTATGGCAATGTTTTATCAAAAACATTCATTTTTGTATCATCAGTTACAAAATTTATGGTAGATGAAAAGTTATTTTTCAGCACATTATATTAGCACTAACTTTTTGAATGCATACACATACCATAAAAACAACATATAGCAATGTAAAAATATCTTGATTCAAATCTAAATCAAATTTTAAACCTCTATAGTCCACCCTTCCCTTTAGTCTATGTATTTCTGCTACAAATTTATTCATAGACATCCATATACAAAGGCATGTTATCAAAAAAGAGATAATATAGGCATTAGCATAGTAGAGATTTTTGACTATGCAATCAGTTTACAAAGTTTTACCCGCTTAATATGGGATTCTAAACAAATTTGGTGTACGAACAAGTTCTGCACCATTCTTTTTTATGTGAGAATAGGTTTACTCTGCATTACATGTATTGAATGAATTTACCTTGCATATTTAGGAGTATGCAAATGTTACGCATCAAAAGAAAAAAGAAAGATAAATGACAATATCCCATTAAGCGACTACATAGTGAAATTAAAATTTTGTTACTGAAAATTATATTTGGTGAATAAAAATTGCATTTGACAATTAGGTTAGCAAGAAACATCCAAATATTCAGAGCGCCCTATGTATAACCCAAAGGGTTCCTACTCAAATTTGGAAATAGAGCTATTTTTCAAGTTTGCTAGAAGGATATACTGGTAAAATAGTCAATCTCAGCTTCAGTAATAAGAAAAAGTAGCTAATCATATGTTAAAACAGGTATACAAAAATAAAAATAAATATGGCAATAAAAACTGGAAAAATAATGTTTATAAAAACAGTTTAAATCTTTCAAGAAGATGTAAAACAGTCTTTTCCAGGTTATTGTCAAATTTTTTTCAGGATTTTCTTATGAAAAAATAAAACTTTTGATGAGTTTACTCGAGATTTTGAGCTAAATTTAAATTCCCTAAGGATAATCATAACCTATTAACAATTTGCTGTGATGATCATAATATACAATTGGAAAATAAAACAGGTATCAGTTTATTTTGCATTCAAAGTTAAGAAAACAAAAATCAGCACAACTTAAAAAGCAAAAATAAAAAAATAAACAAAATATATAAGACTTACATTAGATTCTTCAAAATTATATCCAAGTCTGCCTAAAATATATCTAAAAATCATACGACAAAATAAATCCCTGTTTAATATTGCACAATATAACTTATAAATCAAAAATCTTTTACTTCAAACGTAAGAAGGCACAGTATTTTATGGCACTATTATAACTCAATAAGAGCGCCAAAATCATACATTCTGGCACTTTAGTATTTAAAAGACCAATATAATAAAGAAAATGTGATGAAACTTGGTCCCTCTCCATATCTGCTCTGTATTTTATTATTGGGAAATACTAACAATTTTCCTTTTTCCAATTTTCTCTTTTAATCTACAAAATGTTTTAATAACAAGAAAAAATCCAATTTTGACAACAAAAAGAACTTTCAGCTAGAAGAGAAGCTATTGATAGATCAGGGAGAGTGAAATTCAACTATGTGCTCAACAGCTCCATGAAAAGTTAACTGGTTTAAAAAGCTTTAAATAATCCACCAAACTTATTCAGAGACTTGACCCAGTAGAACTTTTCCTATTATCCTACCCCTGCTTTCAGATGACTTTTATCAGTTTCAAATAAAATCATGTTCTCAACACGCATGTCAACTTGCTCTAAAGCTAGTTTAAACATACATAAATTAAAGTTGAAAATATATAAAAACATCAAGACTGGTGGCAAAAAATATTTACCACCAAAAGTAATCAAAATATAGAGAATAGGTTATGCTAGCTATTGGTAGCGTCATCAGAAAAAATTTCTGAAGGGAAGGATGGGGGTAACCAAATATTTTGTTTTACATTTCCCCATATATCATTTCTGTGAAATTCAATGGGCTTGATGGATTCTTAGGGGTAGATGGGGTTATGACTCTTAAATCTTTCTCCAGGACGATGCCATGGGAGCTGTTATGAAGGCTAATTTAAGTTTATACATTACTAATATTTAAACACATCAAAGACAGATAAAATAACACTTATAAAAAATGCTGTCACAACTTTTTTTAACAACTATTGTGTTTAACAATGTATGGCACTTAACATCAAAAATAGTCATCTTGATAAAACATCTGGTTCCATTAGGCTCTGTCCCATATTCAATATTAAAAATGTGCAAAATTACAGCTTTTTAGGTCTGAATGGTTTGGAAAAAATTTCTGAAAACTCCCATTTCCCCCAACTCCGGGAAAGAGTATGAATCAAAAATTTGACTGTAAAGTTCTAATTCATGGTTGATATTATATGTGTGCAAAGAGTCAACCTTCTAGTGGATCTGAAAAAGCATAAGCATGCTAGACAATTACTATATAGATACAGGCTACACTCAATGGCTGAATGCAGATTTATCAGATATGAAGTAATATATGATTGTAACATCAAAACTTACAACAAATTGTGAGCTTCAAAATGCTTTTAGAATTTTTGATGCAATAATTTGCTATGAAAGGAAAATTCAGTACCATATAAAAGCACATTATATAATTTTTAATTATATGGATTAGATTATAACACAAAATGGATTTTACAATGTATGTTGAATACTCTAAATCAGAGGCATATAAAAACCAAAAATTTTCAGTAGTCAGATAAATTAAGTATACATTTGTCAATTGTTATTCTGCTTTCTTTTAATTATTGAATATTATTCTTATCACACAATACTGAGCAATTTTCCAAAAACTGATTAAAAATGACAAAATTCTTTGCAATTTTTTTTTTTTTTTTTTTTACCAAACTAAATAATTTTTTTTATACAAAACTATCAATATAAGTTATCAATAGAAGTGGGTCCTTCTAAATTTTGTATAAATCAGCTAACAACTTTTTAAAGTAGTCATAAAAATTATAATATGTTTTTACAGTCTAACTTAAGGATTTAAGTAAAAAATTGTAACTAAACACATTTTAACAACTAATGACAGCTTAAGAAAATAGGCCCTTTTATCAAACATTGGTGAAAAGTTTCTAGCAGCAGATTGCTTCAGCTAATTTACAACTTTCTTAATGGTGTCAAATATTTCTCAAGCTAAAAATCCAAAATAAACTCTGGAAGACAGTTCAGCACACTTACAGCATTTGACAATTATGGCTTCAATGAATTTCTGTACTGAAATGTCCTTTAAGATTTATGAATATTTGTACATGTTTCAGCAATAAAAAAAATTGGCATTTTGCAATTGTGACATAAAATTAAACTACATTTCTTCTACCTTTACATTTATTATCCAGTTGTAGTCACTAATGCTATAAACATGAGCCCTTATAGGTTAACAAGTGCCTGTGGCATTTTCTTTTCTCCCTTTCAATAACATTTCATGTTCTCACAACACTAAGGCTGTAACTGAATAAAAAAATTGAAACTATTAATCTTAAAACATTTATAATGATTCAAACTTGTTCCCCTTACCAACTGTCCAAATTTAAAACAATAGTATTCACAAAATACAACTTTTTTTAATTTAAAATATTTTTAAAATAAAATGGCAAATGCTAGATTCCTTTAAATATAAAAATGGCTTTTCCTTTAAATATAAAAAAAAAATGCTGAATTAAAATCTCAGTTGCTAGCCATTATTTTCATTCAACACTTTAACTGAGTACCTTGGTTCTGTTTACTACTTTAAACTGTGTGAAACAAAGGTTTACTCATCTAAAATGATGCATAATTATCATTAGGAAAATAATAATTTTCTAGAAAGAAAATTTACAAACCTTCTTCTAAATCATTCAGAAATATTTGAATTATGAAAAACTAAATATTTTATGGACAATATCATGCTACTAGAAAAATATTTAATTTAGTAACCAGAAAGAACAACTATCATGCAATTTTTAATTTTTGAATATTATATGAATTACCTTGTGTACGATTTATCAAACAATTTCGTAGCAGATACTTTTTGAGATATACAGGATAAAAATTAATATAGGTGAATAACATTTTTCGTATTCGAATATTAACCATATTTTCAATATTTTAATACCTCGAATAATTATTCAAATTGTTAATAAATAATATTTATATTTATTAATTTATAAATTATTAGTAAATAAATTAATAATGGAAAATAAAAAGTATAATAAAACCACATTAATTTAAAAATGAAATTTTTTAAGTTAAACTTTAATTAATTTACAGTAGTTTAAGAGTCACTCTGAAAAATCCATTGACAGTGGTATGATAAATACTTCAAGATAAGATACAGACTTTTTCAAATAGTCTAAAATGTTTGCACTTGGTGAAAGCAAACTTTCTTTTAGGTACTTTCAAATTTCTACTTCTGAAGAATCCTGACTTTTTAATCCAGAACTGCTGTTAATCATGGCACAATATTCAAATTTCTTATAGTGAATATATATATAAGATCTCTAATCTCAAAAAGTTTCTAGTATTCGAGTACTCATGGATAGTGACCGCTAATCTTTAAATAAAACATGATTGACATAGACATGCAAAAATGGTTAATTATGGCTCTAGTGTTTGTTCTATGCCAAAAGCAAATAAATTTGCTGAAGGCTTGATTTTGAAATTATTTCTATACATATATTATATTGTAGATATTAGTTTTTTTTTTTTAGAAAGTAAAAAAAAAAAAAAAAAAAAAAAAAACCAAATATAAAATAAAATACTTACTCATGACAATCCCTGATTTTAGGAGCTATCCCACCAAATGAGGCAGAAATTGTGTTGTTTTCTACTTGTTTTATGCCTGTAATACTTCCAGATGAATCACAGTTCAGCAAGTAATCAGAACGTATCAAACCAAAGCTCAATTGCTAAAAAGAATTAAAAGCTGCCTTTGAACATCATGAACAGAGTATGACTATAGCATAATTAGGTTTAAAATATTTTCAGGTGACCAAACAAAGACTCATGAAAGTCATTGAGTAATATGTTTTATATATGGAAATAAATAATGATGTCATTTTTAGCATGGCAATTTCATCATTTGGGAAAAAGCCATATTTTAGGCTGCAATTAAGTAGCACTAAAAATAATAATTTATAAAATTCCTTAATTTTTAAGAATTATATATATTTTAATTTTACATGGACAAATTATGCTTAGGCACCCAACAGATCTTTAGGTATTAAAATAATATTTTAAAGATTTAACATTAATGAAACTGCTTTAAAAATTTCAAATATGTGCAACACATTATGTATGACTAAAAATGTGTACAATCATGAACACATATGGCTGTTACGAATTGATCAGGGTATATATATATATATATATTAGCCAAGTAGGGTCTGAGAACTCTCTAGAGAAAGAAATATTGTTAAAACTTAATGTATAAATGTTATTTTAGCTGTGGCACATCATGGTGTATATACATATTTTTCATCAGATATATTGCTAAATTCCTTTATCGAGTTTCATTATACTAGTCAAACAAATTTAAATACCAGAATATAAAAATTACCTTATCATCTTTTTCATTCTCAACTATTTCGTAAATTCTGAAAATTTTTTTTGTGAAATCATCAGCTTCAATTGTACTAAAATAAAAAACAGATATTCTTTTAATAGCTACAATTTTAAAAATACTTAGTATGAATTAAAAAATATATACAATAAATTTCTTGTGCTGAAATATAAGCAGAAGATTATTTATTTTTAAAGAAAATTATTTTTTTTATGGAGTAATATCTTCACACTCTAATAGGAAAAAAGAATAATTGCATTACTTTTAAATATTTTATGAATTTTTAAGAGAGACCGAACTAGTGAAAATATAACAGTTTTCTCCAGAAGCATGACATCATGAAAAATAACTTTTAAGGTAAATTATAATTTAACGTGCACATGCCTTGAGTTTTAGCATTTAACTAATCCACTGGGTCTCTATACTAAAGCAATCACTCCCTTTTCTAAACTATGTTTTCATCTAGCTCAGCCCCTATTGATCCAAATTCCATTTAAACATAAGATGTTAGGATTGACAAAAACTTGGGTATTTGAACAAAAAAACCAGCCCACCCAGGTTTTTATGGGTATTTTGCAGTTTTTCTGGGTATTTGTGGGGTTTTCTGGACATTTGTAAATACTTGTGTATTATATTTGTAATGGAAAATATGGAAATAGTGAATAGTTAAAATGGTGCATATTTGATGCTTATAATTTATCTTATCATTTATATAGTACATTGAGGTGTTTAAAATGGGTGTACCTGCAAAAACCCATCACCGACTCCTGTAACAAAATACTTGCTTGCATCTGTAATGCAAGGAAGATTAAATTTAGTACAAAGAATACACTCTTTTGGAAAAACTAGATTATTTATTTCACGTAAACCTTAATATTCTGTATATTATTTGCATTAAATAAGCTTAGTCATATCCCCATTGCTTTACTCCAAATGGTAATACCAGATACCATCCTTAGTATCCTCATAGGGGAGACGAATTTAGTGATTCTTAATATAATTGAAATTGCTTAATGTGATAATGTTATAAGGAGACTCTGAATATACAAAAGGAGATATCACTTATATCCACTTCATCAGATAAATTACAAAATGACACAACTGTGCTGTCTCTTGCTGTGGAAGAAAGCAAGAAAAGCTTGCGTTTAGAAAGACTTCACTAAATCAGAAGAGCTTAAATTATTCAAAGTAGAATAAGAAAAAAACTGTGACAGAGCATTTTCTAGCTAATATGATGGATGTGCGATTTAATAGAAAAAGGTCCAGCCCAGATGAAGAAGAAAAAGCAGAACAGTGGATTATAACAAAACCATGCAGAGGTTACCTGCCATTATGGCTGAAAAGCATGATGAGAAATTTTTTCTAAAATCCTTTTCATCAAAAAATATTGTGTCACAATTTTCAGCAACAAAATAGGAAAAATTTTAAAAGAAAAAGTAATGAAGCAGCACAAGTTGGATGCTGATTTTTGTACATTTTTCCCAATCTTTGCATTAATGCATTCTGTAATCCCTGCATTCTGTAATCTCTGCATTCTGTAATGGCATGTTCAATATCTATAGGGTAAAAATTTACAAATATTATCATGAGAGCTTATTCTTGCTTTGGAAAAGAGAACAAAAATGCTGATAATGACTTGTAAATTATAAATATATATATTTATATATTTTAATGTGATGTTTCAGAAAAAAGTGTATAATATAATAATTTGTAGAAATCATTATAATTTAAAGAAGTAAAATTGTATACCAGATTCTATAAGAAAATCTACTTTATGGGTTTTTGTTGATGGTCCCAACTTGCCAACCCTTCCACATGTTCAAATTTAAATCTTTCAAAATGCAGTAGCATCTATTTTTGATAAGTTATAAATAGCAAATTCGTGGAAATACAGAAACCAATAAAATTCATGTTTTATAAAGAAAATAACGCTTTGTTTTATGCATTTACTATTAATATACTTTTTCATAGAACCTTGTAATTTCATTCTAAGCAGGTTTGACTATATCACATTAGTAAAAAAGCAATTTTACCTAGATAAACAGCCTTTAAGAAATTTCATAGAATGTGAAACTTGAAAGAGCACATGGTTTAAGTGACATTGTAAATCACAAGCCAAATCAAACCACTTCTTTGGAAATTTTGATGGAACAAGACAAAATGGAAGCAAAGTATAATAAGGATGTTCACCAAGCTCTTCCATCATAATACCTGAAATATTTCAAATAATAAGTACAATAGAAAAATTTGCAAATAATACTTATGACTGGAAAAACTTAAGCAATATATTTACGCACAAATAAGATAATAATTGTTATATTATCTTATTTGTGCTCAAATATATTACTGTATTATTATCTTATTTGTGATTTAAAACATTATTCAAGTTTTCCTTAATTCTTTACATAAAGTGTTTCTTTACTTAGTGACTTATGACTAGCTTTGTTAATGTGTCAAAAGAATAAATGTTATTTTTTTTAAACCTAGTAGTGAGATATTTTGCACTCTTATAACCATTTATGTCAAAGAATATTAAACCTACTCAAATATGTTACTGCATTATTATCTTATTTGTGCTTTAAAATATTACTCAAATTTTCCTTAATCCTTTGCATAAAGTGTTTCTTTACTTAGTGACTTATGACTAGCTTTGTTAATGTGTCAAAAGAATACATGTTATTTTTTTAAAACCTGGTAGTGAGATATTTTGCACTCTTATAGCCACTTATGTCAAAGAATATTAAACCTGCATTAGTTACTAAATTAAATACTATTATATTATTAGAAAATCTATGCATCAAAAGGTAGAGTTTTAATACTTCACCAAAAAAATTACACTTGTTATCTAAATCAAAATTTGAATGTATTTATTATATGCCAGGATAGGCAGATGAATGGATAACATATATAATATAGCTAAGCAGCTTCTATTCAAAGCTATTTACTGTGTACATTGAACCCAAGTTAAATGTAACAACTTATGGATTATTGAAAATATAGATATAAACATTATAAAGAGTTGAAATTTAATTTGGGTCTAAATTGAAACCAAATGTAAAGAGAGCTTCTACTCTTCTCATACTAAATTTCCCCATTTTAAACCAAATAAATGTCACTAGGAAAATTTTTAATTATACGGAATTTAAACTGATTTTTTATATAAACTTTGTTCACTTACAATTTGACAATTATCAAACTGAAGTTATGTCCTGGGTCTTTTTTACTCTAAATTAAAGAACTTTTATAGTTAACAACAAAACTGTATAATATAATCACTGGGCTTTGTTAGATAAGAGCCAGTAAGTTTAAGTTTGGCTTTCTACATTTTGGGTTTATAATTTTATAGAAATGCTAGCCAGGTCTGATAAGTTAAACGTATTCAGACTGGTTCATTATGCACTTTTTATAATTTTAATCGACAAACTAGGATAATGATTTTAATTTACTATCAGATTAAAACACCAGAAAAAAATTATAAATTAGTAATTACTTTAAATATTTATAAATGGTTTTAAGAACATTCCTGTTTAGACTTTGTATCAAATTTCATTGCTGCAGCTTCATTTCCTTTCAATTTATTCTAAATATGTTTGTTTATCAAATTACAAGCTTTTAGTTATAATTAATTATTTTATATAAATTTACATTATTTACAAAATTTACATTATTTTAAATGGCAGCACAAATGGAATAATTTGGAAAAGGGAGATATAACCTTTTTAGTACTTCCTTATTATAGCAACCCCCGAGGATGAATTGCCAAGCGACCAAGATGTATCATCAAGGTAGGTTAATGAAAAATATAAACATGTAACATAACCACGTGCTGTTGTAATATAAACATGTGCTGTTTCTTTAGGACTGCAAATGTTTGGCAAGATTCTGGAATAATCGTAATGGCAGGGCCCACTATAATAAGGAAGTACCTACTTTTCAGTTCATTTGTACTGCATCACCATTTTTAAACCAGATGACAAATATTTTTATTAACTATACCTCCTTTCCAAAGTTCTTTCAAAGAATTAAAAAATCTCTCAGAAAATTGCATCTATGGGAAGCTAGGTGACCTACTTCGCTATATTTTAAACTTTATTTCTATGTTTTTAAGTCTTCCAGCAGCAACATCTTAAGAACCTCACTCACAGTAAAATTATCTTACTCACTGGCCATTTTAAAGAAAATATTATATGTGTTTGACAAACTAAGATTTTTTGGTCATCCATCAATGTTTAGATTTACATTTCTCACCTATTTATAATTATTGTTGTTATGCATTCCTTTATAAGTTAATTGCTTTATTTTTTGTTTCACATTGGAAATCAAATACTTTGTGCTACATCAGGAATGACTTTTTTATGGCTTCATTTCCTATATTCTATATAAAAATATCCATTGCTCCCACATTTATTAGTACTTTTTATTACCTACTGTGTTTGATCACATATTTCACTTGCATATACATTTTCCTCAAAGTGCATCACTTGTGCAACTTTATAAATATCTTTATTCTAGTATTATGAATTATTTTAAAGGAGTATGTGTACTAAACATGTTGCCCCACTCCTACCTCGTCTCAATAAAATTTATTGCATAATCATTTACATTTCCTCAATACTCGAAAATGAATTCTATGAACAAAGTTTTCAGTCTGTAAAAATTAAATCAATTTACAAAAATACTAGTGTCGAAAGCCCAGACCACCCGACTCGTCCGAGAACTTAGAGTAACCGATTGAATGGTCGGAAAAATACTAGTGTGCAACATTTGAGATTTAACCAGCGATTGTCACACAAAGTTTCATTATTAATATTTTACATTGTTCCTCAACGATATTTCTAAATTTACTCTTAGTGCTAAATGAAAGTCTTCAATTACAGCAGCATTCCTATAGTTTAAACAAATGTAATAAAAATGCATTTATACAAAATAATATTTTCAATTTACCATTAGTTAGCGCAAAATCTTTAGCTGTTCTTGCTATTGAATTCAAATTTTCATCACTAATACCGTATGATATACTTAAAATGTTGGATTCCATGCCTCACACAGATTTTGAAGCAGACGACTTTAAAATCACTGTAATGTAAACAATGCGAACAGCTGCTTGTTACGGCTGTGGTTAGGCTGCCTGCATGTGCGGTCGCGGAGTGAGTTGCAGTAGGAAACCTGCAAGTGGGCTTCCGTCAAATTAGTCGGACGTTTATCTTCCGGTGGATAGTAGCGTTATATTCCGTTTAGGTCGATATGCGGACTGCAATATACAAGTATAAGAAATTTTTATATATTTTTAAATTCAAACCCTTTTTTATAGCTATGTTGTGTAATATATGTTTGACTGTAGCTGTACTATAAGAATAAATACTTTAAAAAGTCATTGGACATATTATTCCAGCTCACATGTAATAATGAAAATAATTTCAATAAAATCAAAGCCCCCAATTCCCTCTTTTTATATGTATATAGGAGGAAAAAATTCCATTTTTCAAGATCTATTTTAATGTTATATATGCATTAAAATGATAAAGTGAGATCTAAAAATAGTATATTTTTAAATATTTTCTTTCTTGATAAAGAAAAGTTATAAAATAATTATGTTTTATCTATAACAAGATTTTTTTTAATGATAAATTTAAAACATTACATAAAAGGAATAGCAGGAAAAAAAAATTTTAAATTCTTAAAACGTAAATTATTAAATATAATAAATAAGAGTAATTTATTAAATTATAAGAAAAAATTTTAAAATGCTTCTGAAAAATATATTATTAAATATTATATTAGAATTCGTTTTAATTACTTACAGATGGGAAACCTTTTTGCCACTTATGAAAAAAATAAAATTAATAGCAAAAAGAAAAAAATAATTTATTCAGTTTATTATATACATAAAAAATGCATTATTAAATAATTAAAAAAATGAAAAATCGGTTTATAATTAAATATTTTTTAATATATTATAATATATAATATTAAAAATTATTAAAAAAAAATAGCTGCTTGTAATTGAATGGTTGAATATTATGAAATAGAAGAGACATTTTGCTGAAAGATAAGTTAAGCATAAATTTAGTGCTATTGAATCGTATTCCTTCACTAGAAGTACTTGCGTAAATATTTTATATTTTTCTTCACAACTTTACCAGCGTTTTTCTGAGAAGGAGTAAAATGTCACTCTTGTACCTTTTTCTTATTTTTTTTCTTCAAAATAAAGCACACACATGCAGGTCCGTGGAAGGAAAGCGGGGGGGCTCCAGCTCGAGTCTATTAATTAGAACATTTTTATGATCAAATACTTCTTATCAAGTTCTTTAAAAAGTTTAGTAAGATTATTATATTTTATTTTCAGAAAAATAGAAGTGGAAAAAAGGAATCGCTTCATTCTTCAAGCTCTATTTTAATGCTATATATACATTTGTAGAAGCTAGAAACCGTAAAATTCGACTCTTTTATCGGTAATTTATTTTTAAATATATTTGAATAATTACAATGTAAATAACACTGTCGTCTAACGTTAGTAAACGAAATATAATTTGTTACCTTCCGCCGTAAGACAACAACTATCCGGTTAGTTTGACGGTAGCCCGCTTGCAGGTAGCTCAATGCGCGTCCGCACTTGACGGCAGCCAAATTACATCGTTTCCGCAACCGCACATGCAGGTTGCCTAACCACTTCGGCTTGTTACCGCAAGCTTTGAGGGTCGTTGTTGTTGTTGAAACCCAGACCGTCCGACCTAGTCGTGATACAATTTATGTTTTCTAAAGTTGATTCTTTTGAAAAGTTAGCTATTTTATCAGAAATTGCATAAATACTTTTTATATATTACATCAAATATTATATATTACATCAGAATAGAAATCTAATTTGAACTTTTGCGTCTGCTTTCAGTGCTTTCATTTTTTATAATTCTAATGTGTTATATATCATATGCTAGATGATCTGTACACATTATATAATATTATTCGAAAATTTTACTCGCGTAGTACTCTGTGCAGATAAAGGCTAGTCCTACGGTTGTCTTAAATGAAAGATGAATATGAATATTTTCTTGGGAGAATTTTCAGATCATTCCGGTTAGAGTCGCTCTCGCTCACAATCATCAACATAATATGTTGACAAATTCTCCGGGTTATCCAAATTTTTTTCTTATTTATTAACAACAAAAATATTATTTCAGCATATAAAACAAACACTTATATTGATTTAAAAAAATACTTTTATTAATTTGTGAAAGATTTTTTCTATGTGGTAAGTTGTTTTCGTTTTATAAATCTTATTTAATTTCCAAGGAACGCCAACATTTTGATTTAGTATTGCTTTTTATAAAATCTGAATGTGGATCTTAATTACCAATAATGTAGGTCATAAAATGCGAAGTTTTTTTTTTTTTCTGCGAATGAATTTCTTTAGTTAATTCCAGATAGGGTGCTTAGCCTGTTGTGGACAGACTCGCTATTAAGTTGCTTCACTTCTCAAAACAAATTATGTAATGTTTTAATATTGCAATTTAGTATTACATCATAGTCTTATTTCTAAGACTTGTGCTATCAAGAAATAATCAAATTTTATAATCTATATAACTCAGTATCGCCTTGCTTCAAAATTCAGCAAATCTTTCCTTCTAACACTGAGACAACATATGTGTTATTTTAATAATCAAAACATATTAATACAGATATTTTTGTATTTTATATTTCTTGGTTCTATTATATAGGCAATAAAATTTTTTTTACTATTTTATTGGTAATATGTTCCGTAGATTAAAATTGAGATGAAGGGACCACTACTGAACCCAATATTCTTAAAATTTTCAGCCGTGTGAATGTCCCCTATAAACTGTAATTTTAATAATGAACACAAACAAATCTTTAACAAATAATTAGGTGGACCTCGTGGGTGGTGCTCGCGCGCTGTCTCAGTGGGGAATTCTGGCTGCTTTTCATCTTGGGTATAATTCTGTTGTAGTTTGTGCTACTGAGGTAGTGTTCAGGTAGTGTCTTTCTTTTTCCTCTCCTTTCTGGCTTTTCGGCGGTAAGTGGTTTTTTCGCTTTCTCCCCGGTAGTTTTTGGTGTTGTTTCTTCTTAGGTGCGTGGTTGGTTTATAAATGTCGGATTCCGTCCCCCCTTCGGGGTGGAACGATGCTCTTTTTGCTTTGGATTTGTATGGTCTGATAGAATGTGCTAGTGAATTGGAATGTCGCTCCTTTACCTTTTTCTTGTTTCCCTCGTCCCCTTTGCGGGCGGGTAACCCGTTTGTTCTTAGAAATAATATCATCAGTAACCTGTCGGTCCCCTCGGAGGCATCTCCGCCCTACAAAACTAGAGCAGGAAACATTGTCCTGACAGCTTACACAAAGAAAACGGCTCTGGAGATCATGGAAATAAAAAGCATACAAGATATCCCTATAACTGTAAAGTTAAGTTACGATAACATTCTATCGGATTTTGTGATCAGCAACATTGAAACTGAGATTACACTGGAGGAGATAACACAAGAATTAAAAGATCAAAATATAGAAGTATTCGAAATTTGCAGATTCAAAAAAAAAAATTAAAAACGAAATACTACCTTTAAAAACCATAAAGTTTCGGACCCCAAACACAAGACAGAACATACCGGAGAAAGTTCACATAGGATTACAAATGCACTACATTAAAGAATTTATAGAAAAACCCAGACAATGCAGAAAATGTTGGTTGTTCGGACATGGAAGTAACAGCTGCAGATCACAGATAATATGTAAGAGATGTACAGGAAACCACGAAGAGAGAGAATGCCCTGGCACTACTGAACCAAAATGTCGCAACTGCAAACAGAATCATTCAGCAGACTTCGAAAATTGTGAAACTAAACAAAAAGAAATAAGCATACTAAAATTAAAAAGAGATGGCAAAATAACATACAGAGAGGCAAGAAATAAAATAAACGCATCATATGCAGAGAAGGTTAAAACCAAATCGAGACAAATAGACAACATGACACCGAATGAGATGACCCACCTAGAAATCCCGATGGAAACAATACAAACTATAGCAAATTTAGTGGTAACGACGATGAAACCTATGATAGAAGAGATGCAACAAATAATAAAAACTCAAACAAGCATAATACAACAACTTATTGAAAGACAAAATATACATCCAGAAACAAAGGAAAATGAAACAATAAGTAAGAGCCAAGGAAAAGAAGAAAGCAGTGAACAGCAAAATATCAGAAATGAACAAACAATAGGGACCGAAACTAAAATAAGTAATGAAAAACAAAAAGGAAAAAGTCAACAAAATAATAAAAGAACTAATAATGAATCTCCCATTAAATATAATAATAACAAAAAGAAACACGAAGAAAATTACCAAGAGAACAGAAACAAAAGTCAAGGTGAAAAAATGGAAATGTAATGGTGTTTTTATGTTTTTGCCTGGTGTTTTTTTCTTTTCCCTTTTCTGTTTGTGTTCTCTGCTCTATCCATAATTCAATGGAATATATGTGGCGCCAAAAAGCGCCGGCCGGACCTCAATTTTTCCATGACTTTTCGCCAGGCTGACATCCTTATCATTCAAGAAACTTTCCTAAAATCTCACCACCCGTTTTCTCTTAAAGATAAAGAAATTTTTAGATTTGATCGGCCGGATCACAGTAGAGGAGGTGGTCTTCTTATAGCAGTCAAAAAAAACATGAGTGCGAAGATTACCAAGCAGAAGATGCTACCTGACATCGAACTTCAAGAAATGGAAATTCATAAGCAGAACCATAAATTTAACATTTTAAACGTTTACTGTAGAAGAGGTATTAGGAATAACAACATGCTAAATGAGATCATGATAAAGAACAACACAAACTACTTAATCGCAGGCGATTTCAATGCGTCGCACAGGAACTGGGGATTTTCGACTAATAACAGTGGAGAAAAACTTTTTAACTGGATGCAAAATCATCAATTATTTCTCTTAAACCACAGAACGGGAACTCGGATTGATGGGAATGGCTCCTTGTCGGCCCTCGACCTGACGCTTTGCTCTCCCGATCTTGCTTCGGACATCGTATGGAACGTACTCCCTGACAATTTAGGCAGTGATCACTTCCCGATCAAAATAACTTTTAATCAAGCCCTTGGAACAGAAACATACTGCAGAGTTAACTTTAATTGGCAAATCTTTCATGAAAAAACCACGAAATGTGAGGAAGAACTTAAAGAACCAGAAAATTTCTGCAAGATCGTAAAAAATGCAATAAGCTCCAGCAAATCGGTTCAGGAAATTCCGGTTCCGAGAGTCCCTTGGTGGAACATAAAATGCAACTTCCTTCGCGCCAAAATGAGAAAACACCTCAATAAGGCAAAAAAACATACAAATTGTGAAGACTGGGAAGAATATAAAAAACATAAAAACAAACTGAAAAATCTCTTAAAAATACTTAAAAGAAATCACTGGTCAAGCACATGTAAAAAGACAGCTGAGAATAACAACATTTACAAGATAATCAGGCAGCTGAAAACGTGCGTCGGCTCTTCATACCAAAGTATTAATCATATCAGCAAAAACAATACAACGATAACCTCTGCAAAAGATCAAGCAAATTTTTTCAGCCAACAATATAATAAAAATCAAAATCACCCGAATTTACCTATAAGTTTTGTAGACACTGAGCAATCTCCCCTCAATAATAAATTTTCATGGGAAGAATTCAAATCAGCAATAAAATGTATCAGAGACTCGACACCTGGGCATGATGGAATAACGATCAAAATAATAAAAAACCTTCCGGAAGCAATTTTAAATTCACTTTGGAATATTGCTAACATCAGTTTCAGCACAGGCAGAATTCCAGCGGACTGGACCCATACGATCATAATTCCAATTCTGAAGCCGCACAAAGACCCCAAGGACACCAAAGCATACAGACCGATTGCCCTTACGCCTACCATAGCTAAAATTATAGAAAGAATGATTCTGCAAAGACTAATCAATGAAACTTATTATAAAAAAAAGCTTTTCCACAAAAATAACTACGGATTTTTACCTCATAAAAGTTGCATTACACTTTTAGCAAGAACACAACATGATATTCTCATAGCAAAGAAAAATAAAAACCACATATTCTGTGTAACAATCGACCTGAAGGCAGCATATGACTCTATTTGGATAGATGGGCTATTGAAAAAGGCGGCAGGCAAGGGAATCCTAGGACGAACTGGCCTGTGGATCCATAACTTTCTCAACCAGAGAACTAACCAAATAAAATGGAGGAATACTCTTTCAAACCCGGTACCCAGTAACCAAGGACTCCCACAAGGCTGTATTACTAGTCCTTTCCTTTTTATGTTATATATGAACGACCTATTCCAGCATATACCTGAGGAAGTAACGTGCCTAATTTATGCCGACGATATCATAATATACAGTGAACACAAAGATAGAAAAGAAGCAAAAAGAAACCTTCAATATGCAGTCAACATTTGCAATAACTGGTGTAAAAAATGGAGACTTTCAATAAATCCGGAGAAATGCCAAATCATTAACTTTACAAATAAAAAAAAGAAGATACCTTGTGAAATCAAAATAAACAACACATTAATACCAGAAGTTAACAAAATAAAAATGTTGGGAATCATCTTCGACAAAAACCTTACTTGGAAGGATCATTTTAATCATCTAAAACAAAAGAGTGCAAAAGCTTTAAACGGTTTTAAATATATCTCTTCAAAAAAGTGGGGCGCAAACACCATTCATCTGCTTAAAATTGGAAATGCAACCATCAGAAGCCAGCTTGAATATGGATGCCAGATCTTTAGTGCAGCAAGCAAATCTCAGTACAAAAAAATTAATCCTATTTATAATAACATGTTAAGAATAGCTACGGGTCTTCCTAAATGCACGCCGATTAATATACTCCTTGCAGAAACGAATTCTATTCCGCTTCAAGAGAGACACGCAACTCTTACCAAAAAATTCTTTATAAAAAATGTTTACTTAGGAAGCTGGTCCCCTCTACATGATATCATTTGGAATCCCCCTTCAATAATCTATAGAAATTGGAAATTTGAGAAAGCACCTATCACTAGGAAAATGAAAAATATCTTTGATGAGTTGGGGATGTATAAAACTAATCTCCTGACTTGGACCCCTCCAACCGAAAATAGCAACTACAAGATTTTAACTAATGAACTGTCATTTCAAAGTAAGAACATCCCGGATCTTATAATTCAAGCCTTTTGCAAAAATTTTGTTGAAAACCATCAATCATACATCTTCATAGGAACAGATGGATCGAAAACTGAACGTGGAAGTTCTATTGGAATTGTTGTTCCTAGTCTTCAAATTAATAGAAGCTATACAACGTCAAATCACAACTCCATATTCACAATTGAAGCACTTGCCATCTTAAAAGCGGCGGAAGAGTGGATTGGCAATGAAGAAAATTACATAATTTGTACTGACAGCCTCAGCACTCTTAAAAGCCTTAAAAACATAAAAAAAGATTCCCCTTGCATTATTTTACAAATTCACAAAGTTCTTGTTGGAAAAGCTATAGGGAAAAATATCATTCTCGTCTGGACACCCGGACATAAAGGCATACACATCAATGAACAGGCGGATACTGTTGCAAAACAGGCACAACTCCACAACACTATTCATGGCATAGCGGGTGAAGATATAAAAAAAAGCATGGATAACGAGGCAAAAGAATTTGGAAGCAAAGAATGGTACAATTACAGGAATCAGAATAACTTCCCTCATATTGACCCTAGGAAAATGTGGTTTTGCAAAAGTTTTCTTAATAGAAAGAATGAAGTTATTATTCAGAATGTTCGAGCTAAAACTCTGTTTTTGAACCCCGTCCTTCATAAAATGAAAATTGTGGATACCCCGAACTGCCTGATTTGCAAGAGTGTAGAGTCTATAGATCATTTTCTATTTGTTTGTCCGACGTATCGTGAGGCACGCAAGAATCTGTTATCGTTTTTATCCCAGCATAATATTTGTTGTTCCTATATTGATCTTATGAAACATTTTTCAAAAGAGTTGTGCTTTGAACTTTCGTTTTTCTTTTCCAAGATTAATAGGTTTTAATTCTTTTATCCTTTTGTCGTCTATTTTTGATCTCCTTTCCCCTTGGGACAGAAGGCGGAGTGCCAAGTCCCATTTTTGCACTCTAGAAAGAGTGCACATTCAATTCAATTCAATTCAACAAATAATTAACAAATCTTTTTGTTATTTTATTAGATATTAAATTTATTTTGTTATTCTACTTTTGCATTTGACATTTTGGTCTAAAGTTGAGGATTTTTCAAAATTCTTACAACTGTTTCAGAGAAATTTAATTTTGTTTAAATTATTTTATTTTATTTTTAATTTTTTTTCTTTCAAAGTCAACAGCTTTCTTATGTAGCATCACACCAGCACTTACAGGAATTATACTCATCTGTGACCTGTAATAAGTGAACCATTTTAAAAGAGGCTTTGACATCAAGGCGGGCACATGCCTTCAATCTTTTTCACTTGCCGACTCGGTGGCTGAGAAGTCTATAGCAAGCATTTCTTTGTGCTCTCTCGGCTGCCAGATTGTGAGTTTGAATCCCACCTGCAGTCATGGATGTTGTGGTGCCCATTAAAATGTGTTCTGCTCTCTCAGGTATACCTGGGCAACATCATATGACAGCAAAATGGTTCACGATCCGACTGCTAAAAATGGGCAAATGATAGAAAGGCCATTAAAAAAAATCTTGAACACTTTGGAACACTTAACTGGTGTCTTTTCAAAAATTTCTCTTTAAAAATGATAGTGTGTTTGTTGGGTTGAGAAGGCATGCCATATTTCTTCGCTAAATCTTTTTTCCTTAAATTAGTATTTTTTCAATATCCTTGATCAACTTACCCATTTTTGTTGTGTTTAATATTCACTTTTAGATTTTAAAACTTTACACAACTCAGAACATGCAGTAACGTGATGGCCACGGTAATGCTAAACCAACATGAAAAACACGAAGTTCACTCCCACTTAAACAAGTGTGTTTTGAATAGAAAAAATGGGAAGAATTTCCACAATAGAGCAACCAATAAGAATACCCTCAGCCAATTTTCAGAATAATCCACACTTTTTATGACGGATGCACGAAATTCAAAGAATTTCTGAAAACTTATAAAATGTCGATTTCAACTTTATAAGAAACATAACCAAATATTCAATTTATCACAAATTTACTTTAGTTTAAATTTGAAGTTCGAAAACTTATAAATAAAATTTACACTAGATAAACATATGGCTTTTTTATCTCAGCAAATATCTGCTATTTTATCTTTATTTTCCCAGAATAAAATACAGGCAATAACTTCTCTGCAAACTGTGCATGATAAAACAGTATAATATTAAAAATGTAAATGATATCTCAGCAAATATTCTTCAGAACTTTCATTTTGTAGCACAAATTACTCATAATTATAATATAATACCATATAAACTTAACTGGAGTGTGGCTTAACTCGACTTTCTCATACCAGAATCCATTTTTAGTAGCTTTTTTTTTTCTTAATTTTACAAGAATTCTTTCTTGAAAAATCGGTATCATGAATCCAAATTATTGCAGTTATAGCGTGTTACCCTTCACTTTAAAGGGCTTGAAGAAATCTTTCGATTTATACCATACTTGACAATGTATCCCGGGAGGGGGAGGGGGATCAGGTCACGAATAAAAAACATATTGCGGCTATCTTTTGCAACAATGATTGAAACTATTAATCTTGTGATTATTGAGTCATAAATAAACCCTTTTATGCATAATCATGCCAAATTTTGTCCTATAGGACAAAATTTGATATAACATGACAGCATAGATGCTGCCATGTTAAAAAAATATAATATTTTGAAGTTTTTGCCTAAATTTAAAAAAATTATTTTTATCTAGCTCTAATTTCCAAATCTAATTTCTATCTAATTCTAGACTTTTTTATAATAAAGTCGGATATAAAATTTTGTGAAAATCCATTGAAATTTGTGGCTGCTATTGTGTACACAAGAAATCGACCACAGATGGACATTGCTTCAGAAATAGTCGAAATGTGTTCAGGAGATCTTAAACCATATATTGACATCAAAATCTCAAATTCAAAGATTTTCGTGAAATCAATACTTGTACTATATATTACACAGTATGAAAAAGTAAAAATTATAATATATTTTAAATTCACACAGTTAGAAAACCAATAAATAATATTCACTTCAGTAGATAAGCAGCTGTTTTACCGTCTCGACAAATATCTGCCTGGGATAAAACTGATTCTGAAGTATAAATTTTGATTGATTTTATGCTTTAAATGTTCATAGCTTTTAAACTTATTCAAATTTTAGAAAAATCGTACTCTAGTGCATCATCTGGGGACCTGAAGTTCCTCTGTAGCAAATTTCTCAGCTGACTGACACTTTGATATTTTCCTACAAATGATATACACAGACACACAAAAACATTTTATTTATTTTATTATGTAAGATTATGAGTATGGCTAATTTTTAAAATAAATTCTTACTTTGCAATTTCACTTTTACTTTACAACTTCCCTTTTCTTTACCAATAAGAATATTTTAGAATAAAAGCTAGCTGCTAGCAAACGGTTCTTTTGTATTATATATATTTAATCAACATCAACTGTATTTCAATCAGCAATGTATTTGTATTTTATTTGGTCAGTGACATGTTGTGAGATGAAGCAAAAAAAGTTAGTTTCATGCACAGTTAAACACTAACTGCAAAGTACTTAGCATAGTGGCAATATTAAGAGTAAAAAGAAAAGCCTCTCTGCGCATACTCTAATCCAAGCAAAAATTTGAACGCTTCACCTGATCATCTCAGGGCAAAAACAAATTTTAAAATTTATTGAATAAGTTGCAATTATTTTCCAGTAAAACAATGAAAATTTTTAAAATAATTACTTTAATTGATGGATAGTTAATATCATCTAATGTGAGTAGAGTACTGTTTCACCAACTGCGTGCTACAGAATTTGGCAGACCTTGGCTGGCTACAGAATTTTTGTTTCATTAAAATATTACCATCATGAAAATTAAAAGATCAATACCAAGGGTCAAATTAAATAAAGAAAAAAGGGGGGGGGGACAAAGATCTATAAGATTATGTTATTGTCATAGAAATCAGGTGGAAATCTTACATTAATATTTTAGATTAAAAGGCAGATAGCATTATATTACTGAGAAATTTTCTTTGAAAAGGAATATAATCTAACATGTTTAGGAAATAAGCCTTAAGAAGTGTTAAAATCACAACACAGAATTTCTGAACAAAATTATTGACTACGGAAAATACCTGTAAAATTACGGAAAACACCTATTATTTCTCATATTTCATTTTTGCATAAATAGTGTGATTGCACAACTCAATTTGCCCAGAGGAATTTAACAGTTTATCCAGAAGAATTTAATATAATCTGGTGATGAAAACAATATTACTTATTCCTCATAATTATGCTGTGACAGAATGTATATTCTGTATTGTTAGAAAATATGGGGCGGAGTTGAAGTTAAATTTGAGTACAGACTTATTAAATTTTTTTATTACTTCAAAAAATAAAAAACATATTCAATGTTCTGTATTTTTCATGTTTTAGGAAGAAATTAGCAAAACTTGAACTAGAGCAGGCTAAAAAAACTAAACAACTAAATTTAACTTAATCTAAGCATATTCTGTTTTCTTAAGGATTTTGAAATTTCTTTTTTGTCCAATAATGAAGAATATGTATTCATATTATGTTTGTTTAGTTATAATGGTAATTTATTTTGAAAATTTCTTGATTTATCCTCTATGCTGGTTCATGGCTAACAAAGATACTTTACATGGGACTGCAGCAACATTAAATCTGCTTAACCACAGGCTTATATCTAACAATATGGACACTGTGCGGGCAGCAGTTTTTTTTTTTTTAATATTATATTGTGATTTTATAGAGCTTTTCAGAATTTTATTTGTTTGTTTAAATCAAGTTTTTAATTTTCTCTTCTGATTATTGGCAAGTAAACAACACTTTGAAATTGAAGCTAAGATTTATTATATATATATATATATATATGTGTGTGTGTATGTGTGTGTGTGGTTTCAGAAAAATATATAATTAATATATGACAACAAACAATTGAAAAATATTATTAACATTTAAATGTATCTTGTCACTTTGAGCTCATTCATACCTCATTGACGAATGAGAAAATATTAAAAAGCAATTTAATATTCTCCTTTGTAAATTTTATAAATTCTAAAATTATATAAATTCAATAACTGTAATTGTTAATTAAGTACCCTTTCTTGGATAGCAGTACCCTGCCCTTTTTTAATTCTTGGAAACTTTTAGGATACAATCATCCGTATGAGATATCATCATTTCTTTTTCTTTTCCCTGGATGGTCTCATTTTTGTCCTTTTTTAAATTGAAAATGATCCCTTTTTTTGTAGAAAATGGCCCCTTTTTTTTTCCAGGAACATAATAAAAATTTGTTGTGAGCCCTGTTAATTTTTATGAGATGTTAAAAGGTTGTAAATTGTTAAAAGTTCTTTAAATTTGAAGTTAAATTTTAAATAAACGTTAGATTTGGAAAACTTAAACTCAGTATCTCTCTCTTTTCTTTTAATGTTCTTTCATTTTAGGAAAGTGCCATTTCAGTGTTTTAACAGGTTAGCATATTTTTATGCACTTAGGGGAAACTGGCCAACTGGCACATTTTCAGGATGTTTGTTTCAAATTATTTTATCTGATTTTTAGGTTTTAAGAACTTTTCAGAGCTATTTTAGGAACTTGGAATGTTTTTAGGGAAATGATGTTTCTCTTCCCAACACCTTGGTCTAAACTCTCGGTCATCGAAACAAATTTTATAAGTGCAAAATTTGACTAATGACCAGTAATTTTGAACCTGGCCCTATAATGAAAGTTAAGATTTAGTATACAGGGTGTCCCAAAAAGATTGAAATGCACTTTAATTCTTTACTTGTTGGAGATAAGTGGGCAATATAAATTGCAAAAATGTTGAAAGTAAGGTAGGAAATAAGACTGTGTTAATGAAATCCTCCCATTAATTTTAAAAAAGTTACACTTTTCTAATTTTTATATGTCCCCTTGACAAGTTTCATCAATAAGAAAATTTTTATTTTTAATCCAACAAGATCATAAAAAAAATCTGATTTATGCCACTTTTTCGTACATGCGAAAGACTGTTCTTTAATCAGTGAAAATAGGGGTCATAAACAAATTGACGATGAAATTGTTTAGATCAAAAATCTTAAATAATAAAAGGCAATGTCTGTTTGTCTTATACACTATACGTTCAGAGACCGCGCATCGGAGAGCTACGAAATTTGGCAATCGGAGACCCGGGGGGTGGAAAGGGGACGCGTGAAAACCGATTTTTAAAATTTTAATTATTTTTTTGTTATTTAATGTTTTATGCAATTTTGACCGGTTTTTGCCCTTTTTTCTCCATGATCCAGATGTCGTAGAAAAAACAAATCACACCACCGGAAAGAGCAGTCAATTGCGAATAAAAATATATAAATTTCAAATCTCAGGGACAGATTCTAATATTTTTTAAAGATTTTAAAACAAAAGTCACTTTCGGTTTAAAAAAAACTAACTTTCATTTTTAAATCCTTCCATCGTAAAAACTACTCATAATTTCGACTATTAATATACATTTTTAGAAAGGTCAAATATCTGGCATTCTTACAAGTCCAATCTGGTCAAGAAATAATGAAAATTGCAAGCAGGATCGCAATTTTAAAGACGCCATGATTTTATATTTCTCAGCAATCCGCTAAAGTTTTCAACAGCATTTTCCCCCTCGGCAGTAGTTTTTTACCCGTCTCCATGGAGATCGCACTTTCGGTTTTAAATAAAATAAGAGCTTAGCATATGTATTGGATACATCGGGTGAAATTATTATATATGATATTTTAAATGGATATTTTAATTTATAGATATTTTAAATAATTTAAATGATTGAATTATGGTGGTTTGAATTCTGGTGATGTATTTGAAATTATTATATTTATGGATTGGTGGAACGATATGGATGATTGATAGAACGATATGGATGTTTTAAATGGATATTTTAATTTATGGATATTTTAAATTAAAGATATTTTAAATGGATATTTTAATTTTATGGATATTTTAAATGATGGAATTAAGAACTTAATTATAAAATTTAAATTAGCGTGCGGGAAGTTAATGCACGAGAATTGCACTCGGTAGGCCCGGGTTCGATTCCCGCCACTGACGCAGAGTATGATCACGTTAAACATATGGGTCCGTAAGTCCTTCCGAGAGGTTGGTGGTAGGGGAAGGAGGGTATGGTCACTGTGGATGCCTCCCCCACTGGGTTCCGGTCTAAATTGGGTGAATAAAAAGAAAGTTATGGAGATTGTCGCGGAGGGCGCGGTAGCCCAGTGGTTAACGTACGAGAATTTCACTCGGTAGGCCCGGGTTCGATTCCCGCCACTGCCAAAACTGCTGCCGTGTTCACACAGTGTATGATCACATTAAACATATGGGTCCGTAAGTCCTTCCGAGATGTTGGTGGTAGGGGAAGGAGGGTACTGTCCCTGTGGATGCCTCCCCCACTGGGTTCCGGTCTAAATTGGGCGAATAAAAAGAAAGTTATGGAGGTTGTCACGGAGGACGCAGTAGCCCAGTGGTTAGCGTGCGGGAATTTCACTCAGTAGGCCCGGGTTTGATTCCTGCCACTGCCAAAACTACTGCCGTGTTCACGCGGAGTATGATCATGTTAAACATGTGGGACTGTAAGTCCTTCCGAGAGGTTGGTGGTAGGGGAAGGAGGGTACGGTCCCTGTAGCTGCCTCCCCCACTGGGTTCCGGTCTAAATTGGGTGGCACTTCCTGGCCGTCCAAACAGCTACCTTACACCTTTCTAGTAGGTCGAGTTTGCCACGGTCAGAATTTTCAAGGGTAGCGAGCAGGCTGGTCACCAAAGGCGGCTAGTACATTAATATGTGTGAAAAATTTTTATCACAAATGCATCTAAATAAAGCGTTACACAGACAGAGATCATAGAAAGCAGTGGTACTCACTACCTGGTTGAGTATCCTATGTATTATTATCCAGTTTTATCTTTTTGTGATATGCCACAAATTTACATTTCTAATTTGATATAGGGTCTCCATTCACAATGTTCAATTTTCAATTAAATATAACTCTCAATACAGATATGCGGAGGTTTTTTTTAATAATCTTGTTTCATTAAAAAAAAAAAAATTTCTGATTGACCAAATTTGTCTAAGGGGGTCGTATAAAAATTAAAAAAGTGTAACTTTTTGAAAATTAATGGGAGGACTATTTCATTAACGTAGTCTTATTTCGTACTTTACTTTCAACATTTTTGCAATTTACATTGCCCACTTATCTCCAACAGGTAAAGAAATAAAGCGTGCTTCAATCTTTTTGGGATACCCTGTATAGTAGTGAAGGTGAAAGAATAAAATGGAAGCACTCTATAAAACTTGGGCAACTGATTTTAGTGAAATGCTCGCAATGGTTACAGTAGTATTATGTAATTTTTGTATGCTCCTTTAACTGTTTAAAACTATGCTTGTTACTTAAAAGCATTCACAACATGGATAGTAGCTATGCATTGGTAAAGATGCTAAAAATTTTATTTTTAAGACCTTAAAAAGTATTTAAATTGTAATCCATTGTCTTCTCAATTTAAATTGAGAAGCTAGTGGAAGCCCTTAATCTAAACAATTGAAATTCCTTCAACTAAAATGTACAGATACTTTAGCTAGTATCCACTAGTGAAATTTAGGTGTCCTACTGAATTTATTGCCTTCTTTCCAGTATCAATGTTTTTTTTCTTTTTAGGATAATGAAATAAGAAGTAATTAATTTAAAAAGTTGATATCTGGTAAATCAATGAATGTATAATAATATAAGTTTTAAAAATATTATTAGAATTTATTATTTTATTATTATTACAGTTAGAAAATCCTTAAGGGTGTTTATTACTGGATGGATACCATATGTTACACTTTTCAATTTCATTTGAATTTTTAAATAATGTTGCTCTTTCAGGTAGCTGTTTAAAATTATGCCTAAAAAGTTTGGTGGAAACACAAAGGCTGCTGAAGCAAGAGAAAGAAAAGAAGCTGCCAAAAATGCTGAACGTGATAAGAAAGAAAAAGCTGCTGAAGATGCCTTGTGGAAAGATGATGATAAGCATGTAGCGCGTAAACAGCAGCGAAAAGTAACTCTTTTTTTTTTTTTTTTTAAATATTTTATCAATTACACAAAACAAATTATAGTGCTAAAATAATTTCAGAAAATTAATTATAAGGAAAACAATATAGCAAATATTGAAAACAAAATTTCTGTCTACAAATTTAAAAAAGCGGATATTAAAAATGAAAGTGACTGTTTTGGGATTTAAAAAAATAGCAGAGAGCAAGGACTGCAAACAATACATTTTAAAATATGTAATATCATTCCAAGTGAACATTATGTTGTGATCTACTAATTAATCACATTGCCCGATTAATGGCTGGACTGTAAGTGGAATTGGCAATTTTTTTTATACTACCTTGAAAATGTAGCCAATGTTTTGAAAATGCTATTTTTCTTTAAAAGAGGTTTTTTCGGTAACATTTTATTCATATTCGACTATTTTGTAGGCATTCTTTTCCTATTGCATGTATAAAAACTAGTACAATTTGCATAAAATCTTAACAGTAAAGTATTTTTAGCATTAAAAAATGGTTTAATCCAGTGGACACCATTTTAAAATACCATCCCCTGACATTTATAAACATTTTACTGTATGATTGAATACTTTGCATTCTCCTGTAAGGTTTCATAAAACATGTCAGTCATCCAGTACTACTTATTATTCAAGATCAATTTTTGTGGCATTCTGACTTAAGAACATGTACGCCTTTGTATGCCATGTTCGCATGCTGCATAATTTGTTTTATGTCACTTTCCAATGAATCAGTTGCACCTTTCAATGACCTGAACAAGTCCAAACCAATTGATGACACCATTAAACTCAGTTCGTAAGGCTTCCAGTTCATTTTATCATCATATTTACTACCTGCCAAATGCAAGAAAGTATAGTCCTGTACAGAAGAAATTAGTCAAAATATGCATTAAAATTCAAATAGAAAACAAAATAGTCATACGTTTTCCATAGCATCTAAATCATGCACAGTAACAATCTTTAAGCACACACACAAAGAAAAAACTTCAGCTTTAATGACAATATTCAGATTCCCAGCACTTTAAAATGTATTAAATCTGCCTGCACAATATTTTCTTTAATTTTCAGACACACAAATACTTTAATATGCATGCACTCCTTTCAAAACCTTTAAACTTCACAAAATAAACAGTTTCATTGAAAGTGATACTTAACTGAATTGACCTTCGGAAATTAATCATGTTCCAAGCATATATCCCTCACTGACATTCCTGCCAAGTGCCTGCTGATTTTTGCTTTGTCTCTTTTCTTGGGGACTTTTTCATTTCAGGGGATAGTACATTAGACCTCTAGTCGCTCTACGGGGCTCTCTTGGAGCCATCCACCTTCATGTGATTCATTCATTCGTATGTCCCTTGAATTCAGTGCTTAACTGAAACTGAACCGTGGCCGCAAAAGTCATGTTAAGTTTTGGTAAATCGTCATAAGATTATGACAATCCACATTAGGGACTGATTTGGCTGGCTGTACACTGAGCAAATGCCTGATGGGCCACTGTAATATCGGCAAAAATTTCTGGGGATAATATTGATTAAACATTAATTTTAAACTGTTATATATATATAAAACTGATGTTTATGATGCTTTTGTCTGAATTTTAAATGTGCCATTGTAAAACTTAATTCAATTTAATAAATAATATGATATCAACTGCACAAGGTAATTAATATCCCTTGAACTGGGACGGGCTGCATTTCTCTTGAAAAGTTTTAGAAAGGAGCTCAATTTAGAAAAATTCAGGCCAAATCAGATGAGATTCATACATAAAAAATGCATAAATGAACTATTGATAAATTAAATGATGAAATCTTATTGCAAACTTCAACCCTTTGTATTAAAAAGTTCAAAAAATATCTTATTCAATTCTACACAAATAAGTGACTGGGAAACATATTGAGTCTGGTATATTTGAAAAAACAATGCTTTAAGCCAGCTAAAAGTCCAACATTTTAAGCTATTTGGATTTCTTGACAATGATAGTACGGTCAGACACATCTACATAGGCTAGGGTCTAATCCATAAGTCTAAGCTTGGAATTACCCATAGACTGGGTCGGGCCATATTCATAGAATGTTTTGAGTTGGGTTTGACTTAGCCAAATGATGACGTTGTACTGAAAAGTTTTAAACGAATATATAAGTAAAATATTATATGAAAAATTATTTTTAATTTCAACAATATGAAGGAAAAAGTTTAATACATCTTTTAACACCCTTTTCATTCATACTCACAAAACCGACTATAGAGAATATGGATGAAAATTGATGAAAATGAACTTTCAATGAAAACACAATTCTAACTTCTTAATTATCAGCATGCAGAAAGCTTGGATTTGTGATTTTAGATATGTGTAAAAAAAATGGTTTAAGCCAGGCCGATCCAAGATTCTGAGATGTTTAGTCTAAGTCAGGATCTGGCTTTAGATTTCAAAATGTCTTTCCCAGGACATGTTCAGCCTGCAGGGCCAGGTCTAGATTACTGAAGAACAACATCTATCTACATGCAGTTTTTTGTTTGTTATCAGGCCTGGCATTATTGTTTTTACATGACCTGCGCCTACTCTTTGCAGCTCTGCTCAAACCAGGTTCAGACTCTATTATTATTGGGGCAGGACGGGTGAAAGTATGAACTTTCAGCTGTAGGTCCATTAGAATGGTACTTATGAAATTCATTTTTTATAAAAATAAAGACAGATATTTGTCTTGGACATTTTGAATATTGTTAAAGAATAAAAAGATAATTGAAGGAATTTCTGCAATGACCCAATTAGATAATTCATAGTCACAAAACTCGCTGTTTGACATTCTGGAGAGGGGAATAATGATTTGAAATGTCTTATGTAGACTCCGGAATTATGCTTGACTGCAACAAGCATCGGTGAAACGGTTTCACATTTGTTAAAACTCCTCAGAAACCCATCCAGTAATTGTACGTGTAGTTAAAAAACTTGATATAAAATGCAATTTTTGCTAATGCATTAGCAAAAGAATTAAGCCACTGCTCTCAGCAGTTGCTGAATAAATAATATTCTGTTTTTTCTTTAAGGATGAAAAAGAGAAAAAGAAACATGAGGTACAGGAGAGGAAACTTGCTTCCAAACAAGCATATGAGGAAGAAATGAATTCTATTAAAGCTGCTAAACCTGCACCTGCTAAAGTCACACGAGCAGATATTGCCAATAACACTCAAAAAGCAACTCGTAAGAATATGTTATTGAGTATATATATAATTTGGATCATTGTTTTAATATGTAGTTCTCAGTTATGCAGACCCACATAAATTTGAACATGTTGAATATCAACTGATAGTTTTATGGAGGATTTTTCTATGAGAAATCTATATGTAGTTATATGAAATAAAAAGAAAGGTATAGCTATTATTTGGGCAAAGGCTAAAGTTCAACCTAACATATTTTCCTTTTGTGTTTCACTGAGTAGTATGCTAATGATTCAAGTATAGGAGGGGAAAAAGTACGATTAGAAAAATATTTTTTAATGAATGAATATAATTAAGAAGATTTTAATTTTTTAAGTAAATTAATCCTAAAAATTAAATTTATTTTAATTTTGTTGAATGTATACCAAAAGGTGAACCAATTTTCTAAGTTGTCTGTTAAGATGACTCGATAATCATCCCCATAATGTAATTATAAAAATTTGGTACAGTGTGATGTGATACTTCAGGTCAGATTCGAAAACACCTCAGAGCAATTTTTTTTTAAATTTGAATTAGGCTTTCATCTGTGCCCATTTTGTCTTTTTGACTTTCAGTTTGTTGGTCTCTCTTACCCTAAAGAAGGGGATCCAATGTATCCTTGAAACAGCTGTATACTGCATTTATTTTATTAATTTGTTCTTAATTATGTTGAGTTTTTCTTATCTTACTCACAAAGTGTTTTTATTTATTGTTCTATGGTTTTTATGTGATTATTACAGGCTATTATAAAAGTAAATTTGTAGGGAAAGTCATGTTCTGCCAGCATGATATTTTTTAGAAAATGTGCTTGTACATACACTCTCTTTTCAAAACTGCAATTTTTATCTAAACATTTAGCATTTTAAGATAATTTAATATAAAAAAATTTAATTATGAAATTACATTTAGTGTCAGCAGAAGCAAATTTACACTCAATTACAATGTACTTAAACTGTGGTTAAGTACATGCTAACATACTTACTGAAAAATCAATATTGTGAACTTGTTTACACTAATTTCACATGCTAATGGAATATGAAGAATTTAAAAATAGAGGTATTTTTCCTTCTATGTGACTATCTTACTCATACTGCAGATATTAGCCTGAAATAATATATAAAATGACACAAGCTTTAATTAATGTTTATCTAATAATTAATATTTTTAAAACTTTGTTAATTGTTACATACAGCTTAAAACTGAACATTAAAACCTCATTTTCTTTAGTCTAAATGGATATAACATAAGAGGTTTAATAGAACAGTGAAATTTGAAACATACTTAGCTTATAATATTCACTTTAATTTGCTTTTGGGATATATAAATTTTTAAGTTATTATATTCATTATATGGGTCATTCATATAAAATGAGAGTTTTCATTAAGGTATTTTTTCTTCTTATTTTTTGTTTATTAATATTTTAAACTTATTTTTATCAAATTTAAAAATTTCATAATTTTAACAGTTTAATTGTTAAAATATTTGATAAAAAATATAAAACTGAATGAAACTAGACTTAAATACAAAAATTTATAAATAAAGTTTTCTGTCTCAGCCCTCAAAATGTGGGGGGTGGGTAAGTTGAGTGTTGAGACCCAGACCGTCCGACCTACCAGAAAGGTGTAAGGTAACTGTTTGGACGGGCGGTGTGTGTTGAGTGTGTTATAACATAAAATAATGGTACATAAAGTATATAGATATTTAATATAAAAAGAAAAGTTTTGTCCATGTAGCCATCAAAATGCAAGAAAAATATCTTTTTTTTTTTTTTATGGTAGCTATCTAAAATCATATAGAATGCCCTCCTGAAGATACTTATTTAAGGAAAAGCTCGAAGGATTAGATAATTTTTATTTTTCGTACATATATATTATAATGTACAAGGAAAATTTTGTGATAGGGTCGAAAATTCAAATTCGCATTTTCAACACATGAACATGTTTTAAATACTCCTAAATTCAAATGAAATATTTTGAGCTAATGCCTGTGTGCATGTGATATATGTTAGTATGTGTGTCTGTGGACTTGATATCTCATGAACGAATGAAATATTTCGAAAATAACTTGATATGATTATTACAATTGGTGAAAACTAGAACCCTATTGATTTTAAACTCAAAATCAAAGATTAGGAAAACCTCCTCACATTTTCAAATGAGTTTTAAAAAAATTGGGGCCTTCAGTACTGTTAAATAAATAATCATTTCATGTGTAATTTTAAATTAACAAATGATTAGCACAAAATTTAAAATGCTAACATAAACCTCTCAACGTATATTGTGCACTTTTCAAATAAATTTGTCAAAAAAATTACATCAAATTGAAAGAGTACTAACCATCATAAAATATGTTCACTTTTCATAGGCAATATTATGCAACAAATCTGTTGCTGTCATTCTCGTGTATCTGGTTTGTTTCATTCATGAGAGAAGATACTTTTTGTAATAGTTTTGTATTTTCACACCAAACAATTTGTGAATAATCATTATTTTATTAATTAAATATCAATTGCATTTTGACAAGGATTTTGCACATGAGTATGAATAAGTCATTCTATTTGTACTAAGTTGCTGCCAAAAGAATCAAATTTCATTTTATGTGATGTTTATTCAATACCTTGTACAATAGATTTTGTTTTCCATTATTTCACTGTAAAAGAAGTAAAGTCATTGCATTGTGTATGAAAATTAATATGCTGCTCACAGCAGATTCTTTATTTTTAAATATTATTTAAGAAATTAGATCTTATACATCATCATCTGTTCTGTAGATCTTATACATCATGTTTTCGCTGTGAAAGAAGTAAAGTCATTGCATTATGTATGAAAAATCATGTGCTACTCACATCAGACTATTTTTTTTTTTTTTTTTAATATTATTCAAGGAATTAGGTGAACATATATTATTTACTTTCTTATAATCCAGCTGATTTTTTTTTCAACAGCTAAACCTGGTAAGGAATCATCAATTGATGAACAGCCTTTGGAAGAAAATGTAAATAGGCTTCAAGTAGAAGGAGATGTTGCTCGAAGTATTGATGATGCTATATCGATATTAAGGTGAGCTCTCCTTTTTGTATAACTATTTCAATGTAATTACTTGTAGAACTTGTACAAGTATGTAAATATGTAAACTTTAAATTCATAAATAGTAATACTGTAAACTTAAATGTAGAATTTAAATGTTTTTATCATGTTGGAAATTTCAGGGAAAACAATTTTTACATTTTGTTTCTTTATATGATGTTTTAACACTGTTTTATCACTATTGTTCTAATAAAGAAACAGCTGACTATTTAAAAATACTAAACTTTTGTCTTTAATCACCGTAATGAATTTAATTTTAATTATAAAAGTATATTTGAAATCAAATAATCAAAACAAAATAAGCAATAATAAATTATGTTATGAATAAAAATGGGCGAATAAAACTTTTCTGGTATTCGAATATTAACCAGATCTCAAATATTTGAATACCCCGAATAGTTATTTGAATTGTTGATAAATAATATTCATATATGTTAAATATTTCTCATTTATTATTAATTAATAAATTAATAATGTAAAATAAAAAGTATAATAGAACCTCATTAATTCTGAAAGGACACTATTTTGAATTTTAGATATTTTAAGTACTTCTACTTACAATAATTGAATAATTGTAAATGTTTTTCACCTATTGCAGATTTTATTTAAGAAAACAAACACTCAAACACATTCAATTAGTTGATTAGGGTTTTTTGGTAAAAGATCCAAGGAAGATATGCTGCTCCAGACATATGGTATTAAACTATCAATGAAAGCAAATTAATAACAAGTGTATAAACTAAAACTCTAAAACATGTGAATAAAACAAGACAATGAAAAATATATATAATAATCGAAACAAAATGAGAAATGACTAAAAGTTGCTGAAAGGTGACAATAAGTATGATGAGAAAAGCTGATGTCCAGTAAGAAAGGGAAAAGTCTCAGATGAGGATTTTCTCCAATCAAATCTGCTAAAGTGATAATGTTTAAAACGAGATGTTGAGACGAACGAGTCATGAAATATTTAAAATGAAAATGTTTGTATTTTATGCAATCAATTAAAATATATTTTACACTCCCTGGGGTTTGATAACAACTACAAAAGGGCTCAATTTCTCTTAAAATCAAGTGTCTATGAGTAAAACGAGTGTAACCTATACGTAATCAAGTTAAAATTACATCTAGTTTCCACAAAAACATTCACATAAATGGCTTTTTTTTTCTTTGTTGTAAATTAAATTAGAAGTACTGAAGAATCACTTTGAGAAAACTGATGGCAGCATCACTAAGTACGTCTTTTGTAAATTAAATACTATTTTATACTTTGTGTTAAAATAATTCCTTCAAGCAAGGATATAGACTATCCTTTTTCCAGTAGTCAAATATGTTTTCACTTTGTAGAAGCAAACTTTCTTCTGGGTACTTTCAAACAATTTTCTTCTGGGAGTATCATGACTTTTTATTCCAGAACCTGCTGTTAATCATGGTGTGATATTCAAATCTCAAATTTTTTGTAGTATTCGTGGATAATATTTGCATATGTCTAGTTAAGAATTTTGGGTTTTCTTTATTAACAAGTTTCTGTGACTATATATTATAAAATACTATTGTAGTAGCATATTTTCCTTCTTTATTTTTTCGCCAACAGTATACCTGTTCTTTGTATGGAATATATGTTATAAAGAAACTCATTGAAAAATTCACAATTTGTGGTGAACTTTTAATACTTGAAGTTATTATTTTTTAAATTTTTAAATTATTCTACCAAAAAGGGATGAGACGAGTTCTCCCATGCTGAGATAATAAACAGACAGACAGCACAGCAAAATTCATGATCTTATAATATAGATAATAGCAGAATACCTGATGTTGCTCGTATTTTAAAATATGTGCAAATTCCTGTAGTATTCTAACTAACATTGTTATTTAAATCATTCTATTAAAATATTTAATTTAATTCTCGTAAAAAGAAGTAGAAAAATCTTTGTTTTCACTGTACAAAATTATCTTCACAGGCAGATCTAAAGAATAAAGCATCTTGGTCCTGTTTGTAAACAAATTTATGAAAAATATGAAATTCGATCAGTATATGCCAAAATGAAAGTGCTAAAATAGTATTAGCAGATATACCTATATCATTTTAATTTATTTCAGCAATTGGCTGAACACAATATATGAGTTTGAAAAATCTTTGCTAAAATAAAACATGACATAAGAAATTGAAATATCAAAAATTTCTGTAATCTTTAAAACCCAAAGGCTGTAATTGTGATAATCCAGTCAAAAATGCAATTCTGTTCATTTATAAAATTTATTTTTATATCCATTTCTTTATTAACTAAATTGGGAAAAAAATTAATAAAAATCACTTGCCGATTAAACACATTTGATTTAATTGCATTACTGTGCAGTATAATTTTCTTCAAATAAATTTAGGAGAAAAATATTGTTTCCATAGTGCTATTTCAGAAGATTGCTATGAAATTAGCAACAGTCCATGATGAGACAAACAAATAAACGCAGAGACAGACTTTCAGTTTTATTTATATAGATTAAAAATTGCAATTTTTTTTTAAACAATATTGGTAATTTTCAACTCATATTTTTAAACTGTTTAATAGTATTTATTTAGCAATGTTCTCTGTGGGTTAAAAGGAGGACAACTCATAAAAATATTATTCTGATATCTTAAACTTTGTTTTTTATGGTAATATTTTTTTACAGTTGCTTGAATTTGGGTACAAGAGTTTATTGAATTGCCAAACCTAAATAGCAAGCTTTTGCATAAATTTCTTGGTAGCTCACATGTAAAATAGGTTAACTATCTGTGTATTAAGGGTAAAATTTTTCCATAATTTTCTCTATTGAGGGCTTTATTCTGATAAAGGCATGATGCCTGCCCACAGCTGATGTGCCTAAATTGCATGCACTCACACAGTGCACATTTTGTGTGTGCAAAGGTGTGTTTAAATGTATTACGCCCATGTAGCCACCTACAATTACTGCAAAAAAAAACTGTTGCAAGAGCTTTGTTAAAAAAACACCGGGTTTGTCACTGACTCTTGTGTACACTCGGCCACACAGAAAGCTACCATTAGCCTTTGGGTTGGTCGTGTGGTCTGGGTTTTCTACTGACTCTTGTGTACTATAAAAGATATCTCACATATACCCTTTCGATGAACACATACAAAAATGAAAATCAGATCTCCTTGGTCTTTCGATAAGTAGAGATCCCACATTTGTGTTGGATGTATGGAAATAGCTATAAAAATGCCACCCATTAAAAATCAAAGACAAGAATCAAACCTACTTCCAGCAAGTTCATCTTTTCCCAATTAAAAAGTGTTGCTTTAGACTCTGTAGTCATAGTAAGCCTTTAGCCATTCTTTACATATTTGATAAAGTATATTACAATGTGTAGTTTTGCTTTTTATTCCATATATACATGTATATATGACTTTTGCATATTTTGTTTTAGTGTCAATGATGAAAAAGTTGATCTGCATCCTGAGAAAAGAGTCAAAGCTGCATATCAGGCATTTGAAGAAAGAAACTTACCCCAGTTAAAAGCTGAAAATCCAAACTTAAGACTATCACAGTTGAAGCAAATGTTGCGAAAAGATTGGATGAAATCACCAGAAAATCCATTGAATCAAAGGCATGGTGGAATCTAAGGTTCATTTTGTGTGTTACTTTGTGTATGTAAAGGTGTGTAATTTTAAGTCCCATTTGTAAAAAATATTTATGCATTTAAGTTAATAAAGTGGCTAATGCTAATTTCATAAATTGTTGTTGAAAACAAGAAATGCATCTAAATAAAGTCTCAAAATAATTTTCCACTAACACAGTAATTCCTAACTTTTCAACTGTTTTATACCTCTTTTGCGACATTAATTTCGTCATTATGTTCTTATCAGTGTACTCCTTTTTCAGATAGGGATAATTTCTATAGATGTTGATTATTTTGTATAATAGAATGTTGACCCTTAATTTTATATAACATGTTTATTAGAAACAAATATAAAAGTTGGATTTAAAATTCTTTTACCATAAAAAGAATGGTTCCATAGAATTTTTTTAAAGAAATAATTATGAGGATGATAACTTAAAAACTATTAGTGTATAATAATTGAAATTAATAAATATATATATATATATATATATATTCTGACTGTAGAATAGTGTATTAGTACTACCCTGAGATTAAAAAATTATACAAGCTAATTAGTCAGGAAGGTATGCATTTGATTCTTAAATATTGCCACATATAACAAAGTTGATAAAAGAGGAGAAAACATTCAAAATATACAAATTTTCTTACAACCAAACAGATGCAAAGAGCTATGCTTGGTATTATATTAGGTTAAAGGCAGTCAAGTATAAACTATATTTATTATTCAGAGTTAAATATAACTTGTTAATTTCACACTTGTTAGCAATAATAAAATATAAATGCAATTAGCTGAACATTTGATTAATAAATACTGAATATGACTGTGGACAGCAATAAATAAACAGTAAAATAACTGCAACCTAAAATACTGTGCAAATAAATTGTGAAATACAGACAATCATTTCAGAAATACTTGGCTGTCATTTATATGGAGCATTAAACTTAGAATTGAATGTCAAGTGAGAGTTAAACCATGCCACTTGATTTAGCCATTTTGTCCATCACATGTTGCAAAATGGCTAAACCAATGAATTTAGTACGACGAAAGATAAGCAAAAAGTGAACATGTCAATAAAATGCCAAAAATATGAACCTTAAATGTAATGTATAAAAAGAGTGAAACAGAACAATAAATAAATAAATAATAGTTAAGCATAATCATTCCATACATCCCAGAAATATACTGTCATAGACAAATCATGAAGATTGTTGGAAATTTTATTGATATGAAAATCTTCAAGGAAATCCAAATCGAACACTGAAGAAGAAGAAACTTATGAATAGTAGAAGCAGAAGAAGAATTAAAATGATGGCTGGTTATCCAGCAATGATTACTTACAGAAAATTTGTTAATTTCTTGATTTTTAACATAATTTTGATGCCCATTTAGTTTGACTAATACATGATATACCACATTGATAAGGAATTTAATAAATACCTCAATTATTCAGCTTTTCAATAAGAGAAAAATAAACCTTATTTTATTGATTAAAGACCAAAATACGAAACTTGATTTGAGAACAAACTTGAGAATTCTAGCAATTTTATGACTAATTTTTTGATAAAATGTAAAGGAAGCAATATTATTTAAATATTAATATTACATGTACATAAATTTAAACTTTTATTCTTCAACTTATCTGAAAGTGTAAGATATCTGGACTTTTGAGAAAGTGCCACCCAATTTCAATTGGAACCCAATGGTGGTAACAACCACAGGAACCCTACCTTCTTTCCCCTAACCCATCACCTCTCGGATGAACTTTTGGATCTACAGATTTATTGCATCAATGCTCTATGTAGGCGTAGGGATAATTTTAGGCACTGTACTATCACGTACGATTCTTCCACTTTAGCCAATGGGTTAATGTGAGCCTTGAAATTTATTCTACATTTTTATGTAGATATGATTGACAGGATAGTTCTTGTCCTTAAATTCCTGAAAAAATATTTATGTCCTGAGATGTCCTGAAATTTCGCTATTCATCACAAAATTCCTGAATTTTTTACATGCATCAAGCAATCCAATGGCCTTGCCCACAATTTTATTACATGTCTTACTCTTTTAACACTTTTAAGTAAAATCGTGAGTTCTAGCACATTTAAGTATTATTGCTTAATTTATCATAAATAAAATCACATATTTTAGCACTTAAAATAAAATTGTGCATTTTAGCATTTTTAAATAAAATTGAGAATTTTAGCATTTAAAAAAATCACATTGTTTAACATTTTAAAATAATGTGTATTATAAAATACACATATTTTATAATATTATTATTTGTATATTTTACAAATAATTTTTGTAAATTTGATTTTTCTGACTAATTATTATTCTCCTGTAGACAAAATCAGTATAGGGTTCATTAGAGACAAATTAGTAAAGGAAATATTAAAGGAGAAACAAATACCTGATAGAGCTGTCTTTGACTTGTGGCATGATTATCAAAGTTTTGTTATTAAAATGCTACAAAACCTTAATGAATAAATCTCTTGTAGCATATTCGCTTGTTCGTAATGCTTTCTGTCTTGACCCCAGACAAATTAACGATCTGGACTGCATGAATGCCATGAAGCATATGTTGTCGCATTTTAATGAAAAGAAGATTTTTGCAGAAAAAGATTGTGATGATATATTGCTTCAATTTAAAGATTTTATGGGGGATATTGTTTTGAAATCTGCTTCATTGTTTAAGAATTTTGAACCAAAAACAATGTGATTAGACAGTTTTTTAAATTACTTTCTTATAGATGATACAAAGGGAAAGTTGTAGAAACTAATGAAAACCATAATGATTTTGTCTCACGGTCAGGCTACTGTGGAACGTGGATTTAGTGTCAACAAGCTATTAGAGGTAGAAAATTTAAAGGAAGAATCATATATTGGGCAAAGACTTATTCATGAAAATTCAAATGATTCTAATGACATTCAAAATATATTAATAAGTAAAGAAATGAGAAAGTTTGTCTCTTCTTCAAGGTAAAGGATTTTCTTCATTTGGAAGAGCAGCGCAGTAATGTAAAAAAGGCAAACTCACAAAATTAAAGGAAACTTAGAAGAACTTAATTGCTTAAAATCTAAGAGGATTTGTCTTGAAGGCGATATTGTGACAATGGAAAAATCAGCAGTAGAACTAGCTGATGAGGGAGTATCTGCTAAGAACCTTGATTTTTTGCTCAAGGCAAATGCATTAAGGAAATATATTTAGAAAAAAGTAGCTGAGATAAAGGACTTGAAAACCAAGAAATTTCAAAAAAAGAATTTAGTTAAATTTTTATCATAAGAACTTTCATCATCAGATTTTTTATACATGAGTATAATAATTAAAAAAAGATCAGTAGAGTCTAAAACTGTAAATAAATCTGCTAATGTTGCTAATATTCTTTCATATTTTCGAGTCAAAAGCACAACAATTTTTAAAAAGAGTTTAGTTTCTTCCCAAATATAGGACTAGAAGTTGTCCTATATTTCCTGTATATTTTTTAAAATAGGAAAAACCCCAGAAGCAGAATTTTTTTCTGTTTTGCGATAAGACTTCTTTGTTCTGCATGCAACACATGGAAAAAAAATTCTGCTTCCGGGGTTTTCCCTATTTTAAAAAATATATAGGTAATATAGAACAACATCTAGCTCTGCAAATATGTATATACGTCATACCCCAATGCATTTCCGTAGTGCAATGAAGGCTGCAATATGGTTTATGGCCTATCTCAATGAGTCCTTATAAAATATTAATTGGGTACTTAAAAAGTCCTTAGAAACTCCTTATTTTTTATTTTGAAAAAAAGAGTGGGAACCCTGTATAAGACAAGACCTTTAATATCTGAAGTTAAAGTGAAATTCCTAATATTAAAAGATGAGTTACAGTAACTCATCATTTTAGAATTTTAAAACAATTTATTATTAAACATTTTTACAGAATTCTGTCGGCCGACCAGATGGCTACTCATGTCCTTGTCGACGAGTCTGTCGGTCTGGGTCTTCAATAGTAACTTCTGTATTTTATTAAACAAATACCCTGCTTTAGTAATTCTTTAATTATAGTCTCTGAACTTGATGGCATTTTTTATAGTATACCTTTCAAATATTTTATTGCATGTTACATATGATGAAATATTTTAGCATGTTCTGAAATTTTGTAAAATTAGTGTCCTAATTTTTTATCTATCAGTACTGCTCCTGTTGTTGTTGTGTTGTGGCTTATCCTCCGGCTGTCTGACGAAGTCAAACAAGATCCATTAGACCGTTGACCCTAAGGAAGTCGAGGACCAGAAGGGGGGAAGAGTATATGTCCTCTCTGGAAAGTCCCAGACAGTCCAGGATGTGTTCAGGGGAAGCCTGCTGAGCTTGACATTTAGAGCAGACCGCAAAAATCTTCCCTCAAAAAACGAGAGACCTTTTGTGTGGCCGCTTGCTAATCTGGATATTGCAGTTCGAGAGGCTCTGTCACAATTGAGAACGAACGAAGAGCCCGGCTCTCTGCCCACATACCAGTGATGGCTGGGAGGAACCCTCCACTCCCTCGAAATTTCAGAATTGACTATGGATTGATGTTCAGAAAAAGTAAGGACCGAAGAGGAAGAACCAGAGTGGCCACAACCCTCCTTGGCCAGTCCATCCGCTTGCTCATTGCCGTAAATGTCAACGTGGGATGGAATCCACTGAAAATGAACATCATGGGACTCTGAAATGAGCTTGAGTTTGAGAAGGATGGAAATACTAGTTTGATTAGCGTCCTAATTTTTTATCTATCAGTACTGCTCCTAGATTGACCAATCAATCTTAGATTTCTTTGCAGCTTACTTAGAGAAGCTACAAAGCCAACAGACCACACTTTGAGAATCATTGCTCTAGTGCTGTGTTAACATGTTTTGAAATGTAAAATATATAAACTATTTCAAAACTTTTAATAGCAAGTCTGGCAGTCGAGAGAACTTGAGGAAATATTTTTCTGAAATACCTCTCAACTACCAGGGCGGCTATACTGGAGCCAGTGTAGCAACCAAAATTTGTGAACTGGTTTGACTGCCATTACAGCGCATCAATACTGAACGGCTGTTAACTATCCTTACAGATGGAAAACTGGTGAAATTTTGCAAATATAAAGGCCTACAGTACTACACAACTGGCATCAAATTTATAGAAGATCAAGCTTGAACTGCTTAAAATTATAAATCCGGGCTCAAAGTTCTAAAGTTTGAAGTCCTTGCTACTAATGCAGCAGTTACTAGCATAGCATTGACTAACCAATTTCGCTGATACACCAAGCCTCACAGTCTCATTCAGTTGGGTCTCAATTTTATATTTTATATATTTAAATAAAACAAATACACATTCAATCAAAAAGACATTCTATCATGTTAAATAAATGATAATTTTATATGTAAATTATCATAAGAAATGGCACCCATTACTCATTTTGGAATACCATCTAGCATAAACCATTAAGATATTACACATTTTTTGAAGAAATTTATTTATTTTAAAAGCTGCATAAAGTTAAAAAAGCAATATATATCGTCAAGTTTTGAACTGAATCCTTCTTGTGACAAAAATAAATAAAAATACTTGCCCTAAAAAGTTCTTTTACACCCAAAGTAAAAAAATTACTGCTATCTCAGTGAGTTTTCATCCAATTTAAGTCAAGTTTTAGCACAATGCTCATAATGATAATATAATACCAAATTTTAAAAAATTAAAACTAAGTCTTTTAAATTCACAAAGTTTGAACATTGATGCATTAAATCCACTTAATTCATGAAACAGCTGCTTTTTGACAAGACATCATGTCTGTCATTATCAAAACACCTGCTCTGGAATATCATCTACAATGATGAATAAATTTAAATTGAGAAAATGGCAGAAAATATCTGTTTTTGGCTTTTAATGTTCATTCCTTATAAACTAATTCGAGTTTTAGAAAAATCTTATTGAGGTCTGCGGTATCGAAGTTCAGTTAACTCTGTAAGGAATTTCACACTGCCCAAAACTTCCAGTCGTCCAAATAGTTAATCAAGTCCTCTGGACGAGTCGGACGGCCTGGGGTTTCCACACTGCCCAAAACTTGGATTTTTCCACTACAGTAGGCACACACACACAGACAAGCATATTTTATTATGTAAGATGTGACAAGTCTATAAATGAAAAGTTCTCATGGATTTAGTATGTTCAATTCACAAGAAATATATGTTTCCTTAGTTTTCTGATTCAATACCCACCAATTTGCCAAATATCATTTACTTAACATGATATTAATTAAATATCAATCATATTTTAATTTGGATTTTGCCTAATACTTATAAATAAGATATTTTATTTGGTCATCAAAGTCACTTATAACTTGTATTTTTATTTTGTGATACAGATTCTCTAAAGAATAAATGAGAATGGTAAAAAATAACATCATTTAATTATATCAAAATAATTTATTGTGGTGTGTAGGGTAAGTATGTGCCACCCACATTAAATTTTCATTAGCCTGTAATTTCTAAAAATGCAAAGCATTTAAAATATTGCACAGTTGTATTTCAATTGATAACCACATAGTAATCCTTTTAGATTTTTTAGAGAAATCCAATCATAAAAAACTTATTTTGTGATTGTTTTCATAAAATCTACATTTGCTAATTTGTAAAGAAAGTCATGTGTTGCTTATGTGAAAGCATGTGTTATCAGTTGTTATTTTGTGGTGATGTTAAAAAAACATTTAAGTTGCTGAGTTTTTACACAAAACATGAATGAATGTATGAATTTTTAATGTGAAGCATCTTAGGGCACAGAGTGCAAAGTAAATCATGAAAGAAATGTGACGAGCATGAAATAAAATTATAGAACTGAAGTGCCACTATACTCATTGATATTTGTGCTATACAAAGTCAATGCTGCTAAACTCAATACAAAACCCAATTATTCATCTTATTATATATACCCTTTAAGTTGTATTTCAAAACAATTCTGGTAGAAAAGTGTGAAAAATTTAAATTTTAGATTCAAATATTTTAACTTGTGCTGAACCTTCCAATATTTATGGTAAAAAGAAAAAAAGAAACTGATTCACAAATATTGCTGTGGTGTCTTTATATCATTAGAACACCACCTTACATATTTGACTTAAATCAGAAGGCTGGAATCAATTAGAACTTAATCTGTCATAAATACGAAAGTGCTACTATACTCATCGACATCTGTACTATATACCAGTGTGCACTTATTACTTGTGCTGACTGCAAACTTGCACGATGGAATGTTTTCAAGCAACAGACACAACTTCTAAACGTTGTATTATCAATAACTTTGTCATTTGTAATCAAATTCAGAAGAAATAAACTGCATTCAAATAATCTATCAAAGCTGTTATTTAAAAAAAGAAAAAATTAAAAAAACCAAAATATTGAATTGAAACTTTTTCTTGGATACCTTGCACCATCATCACATGCAACACACATCTACCTATTCCCATTCAAAATATACAAAAAGAGAGATGTTTTACATCAATCTATAATAAGTAACATAGTTGCTCACTTTTTTATGTAGATGTAAACTGTAGAATGTAAATATGCATATACAATATACTTTCCAAATATTAGTTTATTTTGCAGATATGTTTCAGATTAAGTTCTTATTGCTTCATATAAAATCATAACATGCTTATTTTATTATATTTGGAAATATAATGCTTGAATAAATAATTATTTTAGGTGTTTTTTTTATTATTATTATTTATGTTCTTTTATTATCAATTTACACTCAAAAAAAGTTTACAGCAAATTTTATTTCAACATTTATGTAAGCAGATGCTTTTCATTTCCATTTTAGCATTCCCAGTATTGATATGTATGCCACCTATGCTCTTATCATTTTTGCAGTAACTACAATGTTCTTGAAACTTTAACTAACTTATTTTAGATCTTTTTAATTAGATATTTTCTCAATTTGAAAGTATTAATTAGTATTTTACTGTCAGGGAATTAATATATGTTATATAGATCTCTTAATATTTGCTTGCACTTGCCTTAGTACTTGTAGTCATTAAAAATTGCATACATTTAATTATATTTTGTAATTACATTTTTATGGGTTTTTAAATTGCTTAAATTTACATTGTGTGTAAGTAATGCTTAAAAGGTCTTTTTTTTTTTTTTTTTTTTTTTTTTAAACTACTTCTTTCTTACCTAGTGGATTTATGTCTTAAATATTGGCAATGATGCCACGGCTGTACCAAAATACATAGTTTTTGCAAAATTGCATGATTCTGTACCAGAAATCTAGAATTTCTTCAGTGCATCGAAACTTGATTTTTTTCAAAGTTTTAAAAATAGCTAAATTTATACATCATGGGAATTTTCATTTCAGTTGCTGTTAAAATCAGTAACCATGTAATATACTTTGACTATCACCATTAAACAGGGTATAACTTTAAACTTGATAGTTTGGTACAAAAGTTACACCATTTGCTGTTGGTGGACAGAATGTAACATACTTAAGGGACCGCTCTGTATTCACTGGCTCGTCAATCCCCTTTTCGATGTTTTCATATAAAGATTTTATAATTAACAAGAAAGATTAATCATACAGCATTGATTATGAAACACTTTCCAACTGAAATGCAATTTTATTTAAACATCTCTAAAATGCGATACATTCAGCTGTGATATTTTTTAAATTATCACAGTACTACAATAATTTATTTTACTTGAAAACTTAAAACTTCATAAAAAAACAAAATTAATTGTATTCAAATGACATCATTGAATTGTGAATCATCTGCCATGGAGGTAAAAGTAAGGAGTTAAAACTTCATATTAAGAAAACACCAATATTGTTTGAAACAATAATTCAGGTAGTGCTGGGATAAAATAATAGCCCTACATTGTTTGCTTTTCTATGGTGAAAGACCTAAAATATTTATTTAAACAGCCAATTTTGTAAAAGTAAATTATTAGTACAATGTAAAGTAGAATTGAAACATCCTACAGCTATGAAAATATACTGATTAATTATACTCATAATAAGGGAACCTTTAATTTAAAAATAATCAAAAATGCATATATTAAATACTACGCCTTTCTGTTGTGTCAACTAGCAATAACAGCTATTTTGCTAACACTAATGACAACTAAATATAATTCTCAAAGCATTATGACATTTTTAAATGTTTCATCCATAGGAGTTTTATCTCCTTCTTTCTAACTCCATGCTTAAAACTTTATCAAGAAAAGGCAATGCTATAAAATTGTCTGCTTCTCTATAAAATCAATGAATATTTCATTCATACCACGTATATCCCAGACTCCAAGGCCTGGGGGGGGCGCGACAGCCCAGTGGTTAGTGTGTTGGAATTGCATTCGGACGGCCCAGGTTCGATTCCCGCCACTGCCAAAACTACCGCCGTGTTCACGCAGAGTACGATCACATTAAACGTGGATCCGTAAGTCCTTCCAAGAGGTTGGTAGTAGAGGAAGGAGGGTACGGTCCCTGTGGATGCCTCCCCTACTGGGTTCTGGTCTAAATTGGGTGGCACTTCCCGGTCGCCCAAACAGATACCTTATACCTTTCTGGTAGGTCAGACAGTCTGGGTTGAAGAAGAAGACTCCAGAGCTAAATAATTTTTCGTTAAAAAATTCAGCAATTCTTGTACAACTCATCTTACAGCTTGTTTTGTTTACATTCTGCATACGTTAAAATTAGGTTTGGTGTAGAAATAACTTTAGTGATCATTTAAAATCAAAAATATTATAATTATGTAGACACAGAATTTAGATATACAGATAATATACAAAAATAAAGCAGTTTTAGGATGGATGCAACACAAAATATAAATATAAGCGTTCCTTTAAAATAATGATTTTTATTAAGCGAAAAAAAAAATGGATGCCATATTTTATGTTGCAATGAGTCTCTTCATATAATATCAGTGTAATTATTATTTCAATTTTTATTTTAAAAACTGTTTAACATATTTTGATGAATTTTTTTTTTTACATGTTTTACTTTATAATTTTAATATTTCCTAAAATTTTCAAAACAATTTGTGAATTTTAACTCCTCTTAAAAAATGTTTGAAAAATTTGATCGGTTCAATGTATTTCATTTTTTTAACCCGGGTTCAATCCAAAACTAATTGGATATTATTCTTTTACATTCCTATGTGTCCCACAGACTTTTTCAACAACATACTAAAATTTCATTCTGATAAAGTCATTTTTACAGCAGTTATCATGTGAATGGACAGAATGAACAAAGTCATAAATATTATAAAACTATGTTGGAAAGAGTTAATAAACATACTTTATTAAAATGCAATTGGGGTTTTGGAATTGCCCTTTATAATTCAATTCAGGTAGCTTGAAGCAAAATTTATATCTGCCATTTTACTTCTGAATATTTTCTAATATTTATATATTAAATTTTAATTAAATTAAGGGCATTTTATAGACATTATCTTTTTTCCTTTATTTTTTATCCCCAAAACAAAGAATAATCCTTTGTATATTTTTATAATTTAAATATTTAAATTTTGTATGGTTTTTATGTCTTAACTAATTTAGATATAAAATGTTTTATATAATTTGAAATAATGCAGTGTGCATTTGTTTTCTTTTTAATAATTTAAATATTTAAAGTTTAAAATGTTTTGTGTACTTTTGTTAAATAATAATTTAAATTGTAAATATTTGTTTGCATTTAATTTCTAATTAATTTTTTTAAATTTAGACATTTTATGATGTATAATATTGCAATCACCTATCGGTCCATCCATTTTTAAACATGAAATGTTTAGAAACAAGATAGATTTCTCTTTCACTTAACCCCAGAAGTTTTTTCTAAATGAACAAGAGCAACAGGGTGATCAAAAAGTTGCATACATCAAATTTTGAAATTATATTCTTAAGATTATATAGTGTGCTGAGAAATTAAAATAGTACAATTATTTTGTTAGGTGGCACTAATATGCCCTCAAAATTGTATTAAAAATATTGTCTGTTGTTTTTTGTATGTCTGACCATAATTACAGATTTTTCTTTTTATCAATTAAAGAATTAAGAGTTTTATCACAGTGAATTATTTTTTTATTTTAGAGCAATATTTCTCTAGACATTCTTATGAAAATGTCATTGAAGAGTTTCAGAAGAAATACACATGCTCTAAACCTCCTAACAATGCAGTAATTACAAGGTTAGTAAAGTGTTTTCGAGGAACTGGATCTGTTAATGAAAGGCCTGCCTGTTTTCACTTTGTCTGCAACATATCCAGTTTCCCGAAATACTTTACTAATTTTGTAATTGTTTAATTAAGAGTTTTAGGAAATAAATATTTCTTCTGAAATTCGTTAACGTCTCTTTCTCATAAGAATGACTAGAAAAATATTGCTCTAAAATAAAAAAATTTTCACTCTGATAAAACACTGTTTTTCAATTGATAAAAAAGCTGTTTGTAATTGCTATCTAGCATATTAAAAACAGTAGATGATATTTCTGATATATTTTTGAGGATGTATTTGTGCCACCTAACTGAAAAAATATTTTATTTCACTTTCTCAATATATTGTACGATTTTAACTTTTGATGTTTGCAATTTTTCTATCACCCGATGTAACAGCTCTTCAACCAACATATTTTATTTTTGCACGATTTATATATTTTTCAGTTCTTAACAATCAAGGTTTAATTGAATATTTAAAAGTAGTAACTATATATATATATATATATATATATATATATATATATTAAAATGTAAAATGTATAAATATCCTGCATATTTAGTAAATGGTATAGTTAATAAGTTTCGATTAGCCTAAAATTCTCATATTCTCCCCTTATTATCTTATTTTAGCCATACTTCTTCATTCTCTTGAAATTATATTTTCATCTTTTTATCTTGAAGCTTTAACTGTTGAATATCTCTTTTTATTGCTTTTACACAGTACAGTTTTTATTACTCTCTTTGGCAACAGCAAATCACCTCTTTTCATTTCTGCATATGGCAACATTGGTCTAGCCATATTTTGCTTGTCATAGTTGCACTAATGAAGTGTATTTTAAGGTATTTATGTTTCCTTTATTGTTCCAATCTATATACTTGTCGTCCATATAACACAAGTTTATAGATAAAATCTATCTTGTGTTTCAGATACAAGCATTTTTGTGTTCATTTCGAAAGGATATATGGACCCGAAGAGAATTTTTTCGAAATGAACTTATCGTAAGCCTAAAGCTCTTCCATGTGCAAGCTTTTTTGCTTGATTTTTTTGTTTTCTTATTTTCATTCCTCATTTTTGAAATTTGTTGATTGTCTTTGTCTTTATGGCCTGCATTACGCTTTATTATTTCCTCTTTATGTCTTAATTTCTTTTATTTCTTTGTATTTTGTAGAAAATTTTGGAATAGTGTATTATGAGTTACTACATACATTCTAACATTGGATTTACTAATTTATATTTATATATATATATATATATATATATATATATGGTCTTGAATGTATCTACAAATATGTAATGTCCTGAAAAGAACACATAATATGTATAACTAGTACTCATAATACACATAATATGTATAGCTAGTAGTTTTTATGTCGAGCTGAAATCAAAATAAGCTGTAGATAATGCATAAGAAGATTGGTAAACATCCTAGGTGGCTGAAGTTGTCATATTTGAAGATAATGATAAATATAATTTAATTCTATAATTCATTTATTTTGTAAAATCAATATGAATTAGATGTGTGCTATATAATTTTTCATACTGAAACTTTGTTAGTTGTTAAATATTTTAACATAAAATGAAATTTCCCTTTCAAGAGACAAACATTCTTGTTTGGTGTTTAACCACACAGAAGACAAGTTAACACCAGAGCTGTAGAATGCAGACGTGCATGCGTAAGCATATACTTTTCCAAATTTCAAATTATAGATATTTCTCAGACCAAATAATTCTAGTCTTATTATTGATGCATATTAATATTTATTTTGTCATATTTAGCCCTCTAATGCTAATAATTTTAGCAATTTCTCTGTCAAATATCTTATTTTACTGTTATCATACACTTCAAAGGTCGTTTTACTGTTATCCAGAAAAAAAAAGTTACACTCTTCTTTTCTGGTATATATATATATATATATATATTACATCTTTTTTTACTTTGCATCTTTAATGTTAAGTTAAATGCTCGCTCACATACCGTGTCCAATATTTGCACAGTATAGTTAGTCAAGTACATTCTTTCAGGTCTACACTGACTTGAGATAAAGATCAGCCTATGGGCCAAACCTAATTTCTCTTTGAAAATATAAGCTTTGGCTGAGTTCAGGAAAATATTAACCAAAGTCTGTTTGAAAAGTTTTAAAATACATGATATATTTTTGTAATTTTTAACCATATGTAAAGAAATTTATACAAAAAAGAGCATCATGTAATTCTGTGCTTGAACATGGCACACACTGTATGATTTTTGATGTATTTGAAAATTTTTTTTGGTTGTGGCATGAATAGCTTCAAACTGGCAAGTAAATTTTTAGTTCATGCAGGCATCCAATTAGAGATAGGAAATTTGCAATTTGAAAGCAGATGATCTGATAATAAAATCTTTCTTAGTTTAGTATGCATAACTTGATCTAGCTTAAATAAACTAATATTTAATTAATTATACCTTTCTCATTGACCCAAGAAATTTATCCCCCACAAATATGAATACTTGTGTATTAAAAAAGTAACTAGTTCAACTATTAATTTCTTCCAAAATAAATATATAATCCAATATATTTTTTAAAGTCCAAGTTAAAATATGTAAAAAGCATTTATTGCTTCATGAGAATTAAATCAAACCAGAAAATACGAATAGTTTAAATTCAAAACTTTACATTATGTAGTTTTTCATTTACCAATGTTATTTTATATATTAAGCAAAATTTATCATAGTAGATTAATTGTCCCACATTATCTTAAATTCATTCTTTTCTCGATACTTGAATTGTTTGTAAAATATTTCTGTAAATGTGATGCTAATTTTGCAGGAAATAAATACAGCATATAAGTTTCAATATTTTTATTCAAATTCTTAATACCAATGTAAAAAGTTTTCAACATCATTAATTTTGATTGATATAAACAAAGTTATAGATATTTATAAAATTATTTTACAATATACTATGGCAGAGGTAAAACTGGCACAATATATTTTTAAAACTCCAGGTATAAAAAATATTGGCTTAATAGAATAACAAACTATATTGTGGTTACCTGTAAACAAACAATAGTATAAGCTCATGCTTATGCTTAACAAAGCCTTGTGATGTATTTACAATTATGTACAAAATATTAACATTATCACAATCACCATTTCTGCCTACTGTTCAGGTGTATGGTATTATACATAGTATACATCATCAAACAATAGTTTTATTGAAATGTCAACACTATATATTGCAAAAATACATATGACACTTTAAGAATTAACATGTTTTATAAGCTGCAGTTTTTAATGAGTAAAATTCTACTATTAACTTCAGTAAAAGTTCAGTAAATAACTTTGTAAATAGTTTGAGTAAAAAACACGTCCCTATGTTAATATCTTAACTGGGTATAAAAAGTTGGCAACATATTAAGAGTTACTTTAAAATTTGACAATTAACAAAGTGGATAAACTAAGTATCCTCCAATTAATATAAATTTAAAAGTTTCTATTAAACCTATGAACGATTTACTGGTTTAGTATAAATGATTTGTAACATATATATATTTCTAATATTAATATTATAAACAATTTGCTGTTTCTATAAAGCTTTTTTTTTTTCTCAATTTTAAAAACTTTAACAATGCAAGTTACATAATTTCAAATCTTGAAATAGAATTAATGACTTAATATAAACTTCATAATTCAATAAAAGTATGTTTTCATCACATATTTATCAAACTGGTGGTTCTTTTTAGAAAAGAATCATCAGTTTGGATACTTCATTATAAACTGCATTTTTCTATAAACTTGATAAAAAATAAATTGTTTACTTTGCATCAAACTATTTGCTCATCAAAATGTGAAAAATAGTAAATATTTTGAGTTTGATTAAGAGCAAACTATATCAATTTTACTAATTAGGCACTAACATCTTGGTTGTGTAAACTTTGCATTCTAATATATAGTCCAAACTTAAACATTAGCTTTGATAAACTTCAGTTTACATCCATATAACATCTTCTGTTAAGTACTGTTCAAAATAACTGTTTAACATATCAACACAACAGTTAAATGAAAAACAACAAATAAATTCTGATGATCAAAAATGAATGGCAACATGCCACACCTTCTTTCAAATTTGATAAAAAATGTCAAAGTTTTATATCCAAACTGATTTAGCTATAAACTGCATTAATCCTTGGTTTCTTTCAACAGAGTTTCATCATACAACTTCGAAACAAAAGAGCAACTGGTGGGGAATGTAGAACTAGCAACACAAATCCTTATAAGTTTGATGAGTTTTTATGATACAGTTCAAGAGCTTGGTTCACAATATCAGCAAATTCTTTTACATCAACAACTGTATCTGCACCATTTCGAAATAAATCTTCAGAAATGTGATGATCTAGTTCTGGATGGTTATTATGCCACTCCACATAGGGACCTCTGGCTTTTAATAGATTTGCAAATTCTTCCACATTTAACTGAGCCTATAAAGTAAAAGAAAAATTATAAATATTTGTTACACATAAACATGTGTAGAAAAATAAAATGAATTTATTTGGAAATAGAAGCATAATTTAGCTGCTTATAATCTTTTAATAAATCTAGGCCACAGACTTAGAAAGTTGACCAAATCAAAATATATTTGAATAAAATGATAGAACAAAAAACTAACTAAACAAACAATGCTACAAACATAAAAATATTTTATCCATTAAAGACATATCTTGAACTGTGCTCCAGAAAATTACTTTTATTCTATTACTTTTGTTTCTCTAATTTCCAGCTATTTTTAAAGTTAATCACATTTCTAATAAACATGAACTTTTCTAAGTTATTTTAATTAACTTTTTAAGTTTATCAAATGTCTAATACAAATAAGTTTCCTAACATAATTTAATTTTATAATCATAAAAATGTGTATGATTTTAAGTAAAGCATCTGACTTTGCACACAATTAATAATGAACTGGTTTACAACATAAAATGCAGCACAAATAAACTATATCTCTATTTGCTCTGCATTTTATGTTGTAAACCAGTTCACTATACTTAAGTTTATTTATTTAAATTACTTTATTTGGCATAATTTGCCAAAATTAAAAAAAAAATTCAACTTACTTTATATGGCACAAGTTGAACAGCTACACTTTTCTTGGGCAAATAAAGGGCATTCACCAATCCTGCTCCATTCATACCAATGAGCACACTGTACTGTTGCACTTTTTCTATCTGTTGCTTTACAGACATCTGGGAGAAATCAATGGTTTCAATAACAGCAGATGATGACAAGCTTTTTATAAGTTCTTCCTCATTTAGGATTTTCCTCCTGCCTTCTCTATAAAGAAAAAGAAAAATAAATTTAATGGTTTTTATAATTTTTTTTTTTCAGAAACTTAAACTGAATTATTAATTTTCCATGAATTAAATATTTAATGGTAAATTTTAAAGAAAATTCCAAATAGTTAAATTTTAATAATTAAAAAATATTTCAAATTAAAATTTACTTTTTACTCAAACAAGCTTTTATCAAACATTAGCTAATAAAAATTTAATTTTTCTTTTCATAAGATAGTAAAATACATTTAATAAAACTAAAATATCAATTAAAGAGTTAAAACTAACTTACCGGTGAATAAGGCCAATTTTGGGTTTTCCAGCCTTGTTAGTAGACTGAACAGGTTTTATCCCAAGAGATTTCTTAACAAAGTCGGCATAGGCATGTAAAACATCAGGACTAGAAAAGTTCACTTTTGGAGTCTAAAAGGAAGAAATAAAAGAATTTTGATTTACTTCTAGCACATACAAACTATATTTACACAAATAGACTAACACATTTATATATTTTAAAACAAATTAATAAATGTGAAACGTTAATGTTTTTGTAAAATATTGGGCTTTTTTAATCTTGTAATTAAATTTGATATAAATATTATATGCAAACCATATTTACACAAAATAAATTTTTAAAACAAATTTATAGTTGTGAACTTTAAATAATTGTTTCTGAATATTAGCAAAAGATTACATATTTTTTGTAATTTTCCAATAAAATTGGATAAAAAATAAAATGAATTAATGCATTTATTATTAAAAGTTATTACAAATAATTTATTAACAATTCAAAGTAAAATTAATACTTACACCAAAGTAAGCTTCTTTGAAACAAATTGTTTTATTGATAGCAGTCAGTCTTTGATCAACAGGAAGCAATCTATGAGGCTTTGAAATCATCTGAAAATAGAATAAAGCAAAATTTAATCAAATGGTAAAAAATTTAAAAAACATTTAAGTATGTTAAACTCTCTGCTTAATTTTATTAGACTCGTAATTTTAATTATAAAAACAATACTCACCAAAAGCATTTGCATCCAATAGGATTTTTCATCACCAAAAGCATCAGTGTTCCAGTCAATACCCTGTAAATAAAAAATATACACAGTTGAGTATTCTGTTCTAAAAGTTCATACTATAATAGTTAAGTGTTACAAATAATATATATTTTTTTTAATCTTAGAAAAGTATCATACACAGTTATGCAAATGATACTTACTGTGAAGTATTATTGATGTTAATGTTATTTATAAAGATGATAAAAGAATATTTCATATTTTAAAATTAATATTTTGAAGAACAGTAAGCAAATATAGGTATTTAAAAATTAATTTAACTATCAAAATAGCTTTGAAATTATTAATTATTGAATATTTTTTAAAATTATTTATTTAATGATCAAAGCACAAATTATAATAGAATAACAGAAAACTTTATTTACCTCGCCTCTGACAGCTTCAATTCCTGGAAGCAAGGCAACATCTTTAGGATCACTTGATTTTAATGATTCTTGATGCAAAGCCAGGTATAAGGGAATCATGGTGTCATAATTCAGATGAAAATAGTTGCTACCATGAAAGTAGTAAGTAGTGAAAAAGTGTCCACGAGTAAATACTTGGTCACACACAAGATTGTTCACAGATTGCTGTTCGGTTTCTGTTTCCTCGAATTTCCAAACATCTTTAACTTTGTGACATTTGTCCAGTTCTTTAAGATCACCATCCACCCGTAAGGTACGGTCTCCTGTATTAAAAATCACATTTTTAATCTTGCAGTAGCTTGAAGGCCAATGTCCAGGATAGCTAGTAACTATGGGCTGTCTGTTGCATGATTTTCCATTGCATATAGGAGCAGATGAAACAGTGATGATAAATAATGTGATGAAAGCGAAAAAACTGGAGATGTAAGATGATGTGAGAGACATGTTGGGATGATCAAAGAATAAATTCTTCAGAGTATGACAACAGTGCTTCTTCAATATGAGGACACCACAGTTGCAGCAGAGCAATAAACTATAAATGAAAAATATTCACATTATTAATAAACATGATCATTAAAATAAAAATACATAAATAATGTTAAAGTTATTAGCTTACTATAAATAAATATTTTATGACATTTATATTGCATTAAAATAATATAACACAATCACTATTTACCTTGCAAATCGAGCAGATTCAACATCAGTAACATGTAAATATACAAGACATCTAAAAATGTAACAGCAGAAAGGTCGACCAGTAACAGATGAATTCAAATACGTGAATGAAGAAGGTTGCAAACTTCTGCAAGCTATGTAGCTGAAAATTGTCATCCAGTTTTCAGGTTTATGAGCCAAATATCAAGCCAACTACAGCGCCAATCCCTTTGGATACACGTAATGACGTCGAGGTCCACGCGTAATGGCATAACACATTTAAGTTTACGTCAGCTTTTTCGCCAAATATAGGACGCCCAAACTAAAACATGGCATACGAAAGTCAGGGAGCAGAATAATAGAGAAAAAAAAAATAAACTTTGCGGCACGGCTGCCGGGCCGGGTGGTTGTGAACTGTGGGAAAGGGGCGGGTGTCGAACATTTCCCACGTCCTTTCCGAGCTCTCAGTAGGATTTTATTTCTTTACTTTTTTAATCGGTTGTAGTTTAATCTCTCACCGCACGCTTTGGGATTTTTTTTTTATTCAACGGTTCCCCTCTGCGAAGATAAAATTCCAAGAGAGAGCTAGCTTCAAGCATGCTTAATGAAGTAGACGATATTACTTGCATCATTGTTTTCATTTGAAATCATAGTACGCGTATGTGGAGCATTGATATAACTTTAAGAACGATAACATACGTCGTTCTTAAGATATTACATGTTTTTGATCTAAAATGGAGAAAATATTGTTTAGTACATCATGTAATCAGTGATAAAAATAAGTGTATTAATTTCCGCGTGATCTATAATGACATAATTTGTATTATTATTTTACCGCCAACTCAAAATTTGCAAATGAACAGAGAAAGTCCTGTGTTAAACACGAGCCACATTTTTTAAACGAAACTATAAATGGGGGGGGGGGGGGGGAGACGCTTGAATTAAATCTCGCCTCAGGAGCCAAATTATCTGGTCACTGGCTTGGGTAGTACTATTAATGATATATTTTAATTATCGAATTTAATACACAAACAATAAGTATACATGTTGAATTCTAAAAGAAATTACTTTTGCTTTATAAAAATATGATAATCCAGATTTTTAAAGACTATAAAATGTTCGAGATCGTGAATTCAGTAGATATGCTTCAAAAATTCGTATTAGATACACAAATAAACAGAGCTGTCTTTGCTTTCAGTTCGTTTTAGCCTCTCCCCCTACATTTATGATTACATTTCGAATATTAATGAACCTAAATTTGTTGCTCTATTTTCGGGTTTAAAGAACTTAATAGTAAACAGCCCTGCCCAGCAAAGGATGCTTAACTTTTGAACGAGGTTAGTCCTTTCCGCCCCACACCACCACCACCAAACCGTCCGACTTACCGGAAAGTATAAGGTAACTGTTGGGAAAGCCAGCGAGGACAGTGCCACCCAATATAGACCGGAACCCAAAGGAGCTGCAACTACTGAGACGGTACCAGACGAACTTCGTCGAATCTTAAAGTCTTGTCTTTCACCGCACGATGAAGCATTACGATTCATTTATTATTAGTCTGCCAATTTTGACAAAGGTACTTGAAATAAGTAGTCATCACCCCAAGCGTTCGCTTAATACAGGGAATTTTGTATATGGAAGATCGAAGTGATACATCATTTAATGAAGTGATCCTTGAATACAGGTGGTTGATCATATGGTTTAATCATTTCCGAATAATTCCCATTTAGTACAAAAACAATATTAGTACTAATATAATTAAAAGTTTCTCCAGAGAATTGTTATCTATTTTATTTTATTTTTAATGTGCAAATTTATGACTTTAATATACATATACAAAACCGAAAAATTTTTAGAGTCCAATCCCCACAAACTCCGAAGTGCATCAGCAAAATTTGAACCCGAAACCAATTCTGTCGGATTTAGTAACTATGCAAGGAGATCTACTAGAATGTAAAAAATTTCACTCGATTACACATGACAAGAAATTTCTTTAGTTTAGACCTGAACAAATCCGTACCGTTTTTTCCTCTAATACATCAAAACCATGAAGCCAGGTCACCTCATCTGCATGCCCAGATTTACATAAAAGGTTTGATGTGATTTACTTGAGAGTATTTAGAAATTTTCCCTGCCCATCGCTCAAATTTTTAGATTTAAACTTTTAGACATCGTACTTCTTATCTGAAACATTTTAATACAATTATTATTTTAATATCCTTCCCGCTCTAATGTATCCCTATTTCTTATCAAATAAGACCAGAAGTAATTTAGGCATGAAGTAATTACATTATATAAAACAAATTTAAATCCTATAACAAGTATTTGCATTTTAATTATATATCACCTCGGAGTTTACAACATATACAGATGAATTCATTAAAATGAAAACAGAACGCGGGCAATGTTCTGTTTAGAACTCAATGTACAGGTGCTTTAACAAGCGGTGGGAAAGTAGGGAATAAATCTGTATAATAGATCTGGGGGGGGAGCAGAGGGGAATAACAAGGATGAGAAAATTCGTGTAGACTCGGGTCCCACGCACACGCTGCATCTGCTTACAAAGCGCGCGGGGCACGTGTTACGCAAAACGATTCTCACGATCGTACGCCACCATAGCACACACCCCACAACAATGCCATGGAGCGATGGGAAGGGGCGCAAATATTGGCGAAAAATCGCGATTTCTTCTATGAGACCATTAAAAATTACCCTACTTCTATCAAATCATTTAAAAATAGACTTTTTAATGCCCACAATATTTTAATGGCATTTACTTTACTTATTTGGGCCGACGATGTTTCCTTGGAATTCAAAAGTGTAAAAATATATTTCAAAGTAACGTTATAGCAGAAACCTGCGTTTTGTATTAATATGTTTCAAAATATAACAAAAATAGTGTACTGACTACGAGTATAAAATGCGGGTTTAAGGCAGGGGCATAGCAATCCGATAACAGATTTTCGCCAATCGTCATTACAAAATAATAATTAAAGATAACTTTCAAGTTAGCTTTTCCTAGAGTCCCTATATGTCGGGATACTTATATTTTAGGGAATACTTAGCGTGGAAGCATATTTTCGAATTTTCATTTTTATGTTTTAATGCGATATAAAATTTAAAATATTTTTAGCCATACACATATTCTTCTTATTAAGCTTAACAAACCAGTGAAAAAAGAATGTAAAGGAATTGAGTCGTTCTCAAGTTATAAATTATGCGATAAAAATGTAAAAATATTCTCATATTTTTCTTTTTATCTTATTTTTATTTATTACATTCATTTCTTTTCAATGGGTTCCAGAAAAGACAATGATGTTTCTATTGTAAAAAGATAAAAAAAAAATAAACAATGCAGCAAGCCTGAACAAAAGAAATGTAAAAACGCACTCATTTTAAGGAAATTACGACGCACTAAATATTTTAAGAATGTATTTGAGGTTCAAAACTTACAGCACCCGGTGATTCACAAACATTTTCAGAGTTCAACCCATATCAAAATAAAGAAACAATCTTAAATAAACAAGAAAGATCAATCATGCATAAAACATTAGTTATGAAACACATTCCAACTGAAATGCAATTTTATTTAAACATCTCTAAAATGCGATACATTCAGCGCTGATATATTTTAACTTATCACAGTACTAAAATAAATAATTATATTTAAAAACTTAAAACTTCATCGAAATAAATGAACTTTATTCAAATGACGTCATCGAAATATAAATCGTCTGGATCTCTATGTAAAACAGTGAATATTTCATTCATACACTTTTATTCCAGACTCCAGAGTTAAATAACTTTACGTGAAAAAAAATTCAGTAATTCTTATACCCTTCCGAAAGGTTGGTGGTAGGGAAAAGAGAGTACGGTCCCTGTGGATGCCTCGCCCACTGGGTTACGGTCTAAATTGGGTGGCACTTCCTGGCCGTCCAACCAGATACCTCACACCTTTCTGGTAGGTCGGACGATCTGGGTCAAAGAAGAAGTAATTCTTATACAACTCATCTTACAATCATTTGTTTACATTCTGCATCCATTAAAATTAGGCTTCGTTGTAGAAATAATTAAAGTTTGATAATTTAAACTCAAAAATATTATAATTGCGTTGGCACAGAATATAGATGCACAGAAAATACGCAAGAATAAAGCAGTTTTAGGACGGATGCAACGCTAAATATAAATTTAAAAGAACTTTAAAAATCACGATTTTTGTACTGGGAAAAAAGATTGATGCCATATTTTATTTTGAAATGGGCACGTGATATCTTCATATTATACGGGTGTAGTTATTATTTTAATTTTTATTTAAAAAACTACCGCACATATTTTGCTGAAATTTTTGTTTATATATTTTATAGGATAATTTGAATATTTCCTAAAATTTTCGAAGCAATTTGTGAATTTTAACTATACTTAAAAAATGTTTGAAAAATTAGGTCCCATAGGGTCCAATGTATTTCACTTTTTCAACCCGTGTTCAATCCAAAACTAATTGGGTGATATTACTCATTTACATTCCCATATGTACCACAGACCGTCTCAACAACATACTAAAATTTAATTTATGTCATTTTTACTGCAGTTATCCTGCGAACGGACAGACAGAAGGCTCAAAAGTCATAAACACTTTTCAACTCTGTTGGAAAGTGTTAAAAATACTACATACGTTGATAGATACATTTGCAGGGATTATACTCTTTTGCCTGAACCCATTCGCATGAGTTTTCCAGGCAGATTCTAATTTTTTTTTTTTTTTTTTGTTGCCCCCCAGGAGTTTTTCTAAACACTAAAAGTGATAATTAAACCAAAATTCTACAGGTTTCTCTTAGCCAAGTCTCTTGATTTTGTACCAGTTATACCACTCTAGTACTACACACAAATTTCATTGAATTACATTACAATGCACAAGCACGAAAAAAAATCAGATAGAAAAAATTTACCAATTTCTATCCATAATTTATTTAACATCAGTGATGGATAAACGTTTCATTAAACAATTTTTTCATTTTAAGCACCCGAAAAGCCGTTATAATTCGCGATTATCACTTTTAAAACATGCTTAAATTAGCAATTTTTACGGAAGAACGATAAAATTCTTATTTATTTATTTTTGTACGAAAGATTGCATAAATTCGCACTTTCTTCAAAGAATCACTAAAATGTCGTGATTTTTTCAAAAGGCGCCAAAATTTGCGATTTTTACAAAATCTCGTAAAAATTTGCCATTTTTACAAAAAAAAAAAAAAAAAAAAAAAAGAGTTAAATTTCCTGAGTTTTACGAAAGACCGTTAAAATTCGCAATAATGATTTTACAAAAGAACGCTATAAGTCACGATTTTCATGAAAGAACGCTAACATTCTCCTTTCCCTCTTCACTTCCACTAAAATCCATAATTTTTAAGGAAGAGCGCTAAAGATTCGCTTTTTTTTTTTTTTTAAATTTGCGAATTTTTACAAAAAAAATTAAATTCACGATTTTTACGAAATAATACTAAAGTCCCTGGTTTTTGCATTGTATTCAGAAATAAAATATCGCAATGTAATTACTAGCGATTTTCCAGGAATCTGTACCGATTTTCAAGAGTCTAAGCTAAAATGAATAAAATAGAAGTTTTTTAAGGGCCCTTATAAAAAAAAAAACTTACATACAAGAGTTTATAAGACAACCAACTATCCCTTAAATTAAAACTTTTTAATCAGAGTAAAAATAAAACAATTTCAAACTTTTTGCCAGTTCTTGAAAACTCAGCTTACGCTCTTACACACACACACACACACAAACAAATGAGGATAAATATCTACCTCTGCCGTCATCATTAAGTTTTTACACAACTACAATCGCCGTCCTCAGAAAAATAGTTTCTCAAAGGGGGGGGGGGGATTACATGAAAGGATAGTTGGAGGTACATGAAAATATTTCAGCAATGGTCCACTCCAGCAAATTGATGGGGTTTTTAAACCAGATTATATTCTTAAATACATTTTAAATTATAAAATATAAAACTAAATCTATACTATAAATATAAAACCAATGATCTATATTATAACAAGTGATCAATATTTTGACTCCTAAGTATCTCATTTAACGAAATTTTGCCGAATCTAAAAAAATATGTGTCGCTTTGATGACTTAAACAGGCTTGGTATTTTGACTATAGTTGGTTGCTTCCCGTTCACGGCCAGAAATGCTTATATTACACTCCAGAAACTAACTGAGTATTATTTTCAATATTTTCTGGGGCCACTTTCCCTTTTAGACACTTTTGTTAATTCTTTGTATACATATACATATTTTATTAATATATATTTTTTAATTTTACAATTTTTTTTGTATCTATTCTAACAAATTTCCAAAAAAAAAAAGGGGGAGGGAGGGGGTCTAGTACAGTACGTATAGTAATCGTCAGTAAGTACAGTACGTATAGTAATCGTCAGTAAGTACAGTACGTATAGTAATCGTCAGTAAGTACAGTACGTATAGTAATCGTCAGTAAGTACAGTACGTATTTTATTTCTTAAAACTTATAAAATCTTTGTGTTATTTTTAAAACTTGTAAAACATATTTTCATTTATAGGAAATTAAATCTATAGAAATTGCAATATTTATAAAAATTAAAATACTTGGAAGGGGCTTCAAATGAAAGATTTTAAGTTAGTAGATACAGTTGAAATATATACGTTAATCAAGGTTTGGGGGTACAGTGCAAATAAAATGACAAACATAGAGTACAATTGAAAGAATTTGACATGCAAGGGGTACTCACCGCTAATCTATAGTAAAGTCGTGACCTAGCTTTTAAAATTATGCGCTAGGGCTGAGGTAATCATTTTTATTCGATCGGGCATGGCCACTTTACAATAGATAGACCGATTGTTCGCACTTATGGACTTCTCCTTAAAAAGTTATTAGGGTGCTTAAGTAGGCCCCTACCTACTTAAGCACCCTAATAATTTCGGCATTTTTCTTCAATCTCGCTTTGTTGCAGAGAGTTCGTTATGCTAATTTAAAAAATTATCCGCTAGGGACTCTGCAATCACTTTTATTCGAACGGGCAAGATCATTTTACTATAGATAGACCTAACGTGCACACTCGTGGACTTTTCCTTACAAAGTTATTAGGGTGCTTAAGTAGATATGGGCCCTGTACCTGTATAAAAGCGAAATCTCCCGCAGTAAAGATGGTGTTAATGCAAAAACAATGCGTAAGATATAAGTACAAAATGTAAAGTGTGGAAGGAATAGAAAGTAATCTGAAGGATGTAAGAAAAATAAACTGGAAAAGTGTTGTCACAAACAAAGATAACACAAAAAAAAAACTGGATTTACTGCCACTAAAATAACACTTTTAAGCAAGTAAATTCCCAGTTGCACGCTTAAAATGGTAACTAGTATATCTATATGAGTGTGGTATTTTATTCATTTATATGAAAATTGCGCGGAATAATGGATATATTTTATTTTATGCTGAAAAGACCGTTTTAAACAGGTTAAGAGGTAACATGAGATGTCCCTTTTACGCACTTGTTTACCTGCCTTAATGGTATAGATATTAAGTGGGTAAATGGAAACGTACCTATTTAAAAGTGTCATTCTATTGGCAGTAAACCCAGTTTTGTATGTGTATATACCCAAAATATTTTAGTGTGTACTTGTCTCTCATTATTATAAAACACTTAAAGAGTATATATATCAAATTCAATTGAATGGTTCACAAAATTGAAAAACATTTTGAATATGATCCAATTCAATATCACAAAACTGTATATCTAATTGAGGGACGAAAAATAAGTATGGGTAGATTTTTTTACAAACATAATAAAACTTTCCAACATGACGTCACACGTTCTTTATCGTCTGCAGGACACCACGTGATCATTCGTTACTTGACCCATTTGATTTTGAAAGAAAAGCGTGAGATTTGAAGGACAAGTTTACAAATGTGCCGAACATTTGTGCTATTCGGGGATGTGGTAGTCGAGGTGATAGAGATTCTGTTTACTTTTTTTTTAGACTCCCCTGTATTTTCCCAAAACCGGAAAACCCGGTAATATTAAATTAAAATCGTAAAAACGTGAGAAGGATATGATAATATTGACAACTTCAAAATTTGAAGTTCTCATATCCTTGAAAATTCAATTTGTGATCATCTTATAACAGGTAAATTTGTTCTTTTCTATTAATGTAAAATAACTTATTTATTCATAAAGTATCAAGTTTGAAATGTTTCTAAACCATATTGAGTGTGAGTATGGTTGTAATAGGCAATAATGTAGTCCGAGAAGATGTTAATCCATTTATGAAATCTAAAATATATAGATCAATACCTTTTACGATAGAAATTTTATTTCCATAACGCTTAAGTCTTAAATGTCTATCCTATATTCCCGGTTGCTATTCTGTTGTCAGGGCTGAGGCCTGATGTGGAATACTCTATTAAAAGTCGATAATTCACCGACTCAATGTCAACGCTAATTAAATACGCGATGTCAAATGCAGAATCACTACATATTGAGTTAATCGATCTTTGCTACTAACAATTGAGGTATTCATAATTCCTTTTGAGAAAATGGATGATCCTGTTGCATACGAAAAAATTTCAAAATCTATGTCTCTATTTTGTCAAAGGTATAGGAGTTTGAAACTTAACATCAATAATTATAAGAGAAAACAGTTGTGCTCCAATGGATTCCGCGGCTGTGGAATTTTGGGAAATGAACAAGCTGACAAATTGGCGAGGGAAAAGGTGCTGAGATTTTACAAACTGCAAATGGCAAAGTCTCACTTCCCGCGGTAAAACATCTTATAAAAAATATTTCTTCAATTAAAGATTGACACCGCATCAAAAGACGAGAAGACATTGGAGCACAAAACTGTGCTTGACTGGTTTCGTCGTGAGGCTGTTGGGATTTTCCATCTTTTTACCCGGCATCACTGTCTTTCAGAGCACCTTTTTCATATTGGTGTTCTTCAAGTCCTCTCTGTAGAGGAAATCGACCTATAAATGGTGACCAACCACATTATCCACTGCAAAAAAAAGCATCTCTGTGGAGCTTCCATGGTGAAGCAGTATTGGAAAACGAGAAGCTGATTGATGCAATGGCTTTCTCTCCATTTCGGTATTGTTATTTGTGTTTTATTTCGCTATTCTATTTATCAAACCCCTATACAACTGAAAAAAAAATAAATCGACAATTATATAATCCTTCTTTACAATTTCTGATGCGGTAAAGAGAGTCATCCAAAAACCTTATGCACAAATGGGAAAAGTCTGCACTATTTCTGAAAGCATTGAAAATTAAAACAAACGGTAAATATATCACTATATTTGGAATCATTTCTTCTATTTTGAAATCATTTCTCTCTTGGCGATGAACTTGTTCAGGACTCGCAACGCAACCCTACATCACTAGGCGCGGGAACCGAAGTTTTCGTGGGAACTCGTTAGCGAACAAAGCAGCAAAGGGTCGACAAATAATGCGTGAGAACCTAGTTTAGACTGCACAATAATGATGCAAAAAAAATGCTCACAATGAGAGAAAAGTGGGGGGACCGAGTTCCCAGGCTTTCCGACACAGAGCCACGTGGCCCGAACGCAGTATGTGATCGGCAAAAGCGTGTACCGCACGTGCAAGCCACCCGCCTGGTAGTTCATACAAAGTGCTTTTGGACATATAAGTTTGGAACTGGAGATGGTCAGCGTCTGATCACATCATCTGATCATATATATCTCCATCACAAAAGTTATACTGAAAGTATTGGATTACACTACAAGAAGAAGACAACATTTGGATAAAAATCAGGTATGGTTATTTTATTGATAACAATGAATATTT